>CM033469.1:100187000-100437886 GCA_019447015.1 Hymenochirus boettgeri | reverse complement strand
CCCACTAATGGCCCACCATGTAGTGTAATAAAAATCCTTACCTCAATCCCAGCTCCATATGGTTCTCCTGTAGTCCCCCCCCCAAAGTCCCAAAAACTGCCCACCAGGAGGATAGCAGAGTCCATATAGGACTCGCCTCCTGTCTCGTCTGGCATGCATACTGCACCCCCTCTCCCTCCCCTCTCCCTCTCCTCCTCTCCCTCCCTCTCTGCAATCCCTCCCCCTACCATAAAAACCCTTGTCCATATAATGTATTCTTTCCCCCAGCCCCAACCCACTAAAAAATAATTTTAAGAAAGTCCCCCGAATTCTACTTACCTTCCCACTCTCCCCCGACATTCTGAGAAGCCGGCAGCCGCGTCCGTGATTGGCTGCCTCTCAGCATATCACAGACACGGCTGCCTTTCCCGCCCCCTGCTTGCAGTGTCTTGCAGCAGAAGGCCGGGCTGGCGTCGAAGGAGAGGGAGGTAATGTAAAGATCTGGGCACTTTCTTAAAATTATTTTATAGTGGTTGGGGCTGGGGGAAGGCATATATTAGATGTAGAAATTTTTTTATAAGGTGGACATGCCCTTTCAACAGAATATCAGGTGACCTGTGTGTACCAGTCCTTGCATATTTAAAGGACAACTCCAGCCCAAAAAATTAAGTGTTTTTTTTTCATCATTGCCCCGCAAAACCCCACTCTTGCGTTTTAATCTTACCTTCCCCTAACGCTCCTAAGCTGAGTTATACGAACTTACACATAACCGATCCATCATCAGAAGTCTAGTCCTCCTCTGCTCAGAGTAAAGCACGCTTCCATTCGCTTATTTGGTAGTTTGCTGTCATTGACTGTGACATCAAGGTCGCGGCCATAGCTGACAGTAAATACATGAAGAAAAGCAGGATCCTGCGAGGGATCGACTTTGTGTAATTCTTATTACTCGTGTGGGAGTGTTAAAAGGGTAAGATTAAAACACAAGTGGGGTTTTGGGGTAATAATGCTTAAAACACTTTTTTTTTAGCTAGAGTTACCCTTTAACAATTACTCCACCTGTTTGCATGCTATTATATTTGCAAGCACTTCTTGACATTAGAAAGTAACATCAGTTGTTTTACACATAAATAATTAAATAACTGACCCTAAAAAAAAAACTCTATAAAAATTTGTTTTAACTATCATTTAATTATACTGTAAATGACAGCTTAATTTCATAAATTAAATTAATTACCTTGTGATCTGCTGCCAGTTTCTTCTAAACCCTGATTTACTGATGCAATTTATTTTTGACTTACTTGCCTAGGTCAAAAAAATTATCGAGGAGATTGTTAAGTAACATTGCAGCAATCACAGAAGCAGGAGAAGGAGCCTGACCGGCAGCCGAACATTGATTTACAGTTTTCTGAACTGTATGTTGGCCCTGTAGGACAACCATTTTTAGCAGAAGAAAAGTTAGAGTTTTTTAAACACACTATACAGTGTGCTCATTGGGGGTGTGGACATGCCCTTTCATTTGCTTTCTAAGATATTATACTTTGTTTTTACCCTAAACTAATTTTAAAGGTTGTAAAAATCCCACTATAACCACATAAAGTATCTATCTATCTATCTATCTATCTATCTAGATAGATGTGATAGATGATGATAGATAGATAGATAGAGATAGATAGATAAAAGGCCACGTACAGCAGCGCACTCATTGGTTTTTCTTTCAATTCCAATATTTTATTTAGGGTTTAGACAAACATCGATAAATAAATATTGGAATTGAAAGAAAGACCAATGAGTGCGCTGCTGTACGTGCCTTTTTGTATATATATTATCCAGCTGCACCAGGGCATTTGAAGTATAAGAAGCAAGAGTGTGCAGAAACCATGATTGTGAAGTATATATATATATATGGTGCACAGTAGGGTTTTTTATGTGTTAATTTTATATAGTTTTATTTGCTGGAGAGTTAGTTACATATATTGATTAAAATATATGTGTAAGCTACCCGCCACTTACAAGGCCTCCATATTAGGGTAGTCCTATCTTAGAATGACACATTTTAAGTAATAATGCTGTTATTTTTGTAGTGTAATTATTATGTATTAGATAAGTTTTTTCCTAATGATAACTTCCTGCGGCACTTGGAGCCTTTCCCAGTAGTTCCGTCTTCCAGGGGTAGTTTGCGGCTGGTCGCGGCTGAAAACCAGGCTCCCGAGTGTTGGGAGGCTCCGTGGGACTTCTTGGACACTTGGAGCTCTTCCCGGTAGTTCTGACTTCCAGCGGGTGTTTGCTGTTGTTTGCGGCCGAAAACCAGGCTCCCAGGCCCCGCTGCGAGTGTTGAGAGGCTCCGCGGGACTTCTTGGACACTTGGAGTCTTTCCCGGTAGTTACGTCTTCCAGGGGGTGTTTGCGGTTGTTCGCAGCCGAAAACCAGGCTCCCAGGCCCAGCTGCGAGGGCTCCCACGGCACTTGGAGCCCTTCCCAACACTCACTTCCCAGTTGAATACATACAATACTGTACACACATTAACTCCCTCCTCCAGCTAATCCCCAGGGCTCTCAGCAGGAACGGGCGCGTCTCAATACCTAGCAACAGAGGGATCGCGCCCACCATTTCTATGGCAATGCCTTCTCTCTCTCCCAGTTAACAGAACACTATTGGCTTTTACCTGGATTCTGACCATGTGAAAGGGGTTTGTTAGATGCTGTTTACACACAGCGGCAGTAAGGAGGAACCTGGTGCTTGTTTAATATGGGGTATTTCTATTGGCTGCTAGAATACAGTCGCCACTATTACAGTAATGTGACATTTATAATAATTGTACTAACCTGGAAGCTGATCATTGTGAGCACTGCTGCTAACAACAGGAGAAAGAACAGAGAGAGAGAGGGACAGACAGAGAGAGAGACAGAGAGAGAGAGACAGAGAGAGAGAAAGAGACAGAGCAAGAGAGACAGAGCGAGAGAGAGAGAGAGAACACACACAGAGAGAGAGAGAGTGACAGAGACACAGAGAGACAACCGACAGAGACTGTACACTAAAGCAAAATAACATTTAGACCTTACCAGCATAGGAAGGAAACTTCCCTTACAGGGACAGCCAAAACAAGGGATCCTTTAGTAAACAGGCCTGTTGGAAAGAAAAGTCTTCAGTAAAGCGTGTCCTCACCCGCTTCCACTACACATTGCATTTAGTTGTGAGCTCTCTCTCCACAATGCAATACAGCAGGATAATAACTCAAAGCATCCTGACACTCTCTCCCACAATGCAATACAGCAGGATGTCAGCTACACTTACTGGGAAAGCAAAACTTTTTTTTGATTGCCATTACACTCCGCACATTGCTCACTAAGTCCCTACCACAATGCAACTAAAGGATTGTTCGGTAAAGCCTGCATTGCAATCCGGATGTGATGTAAACACTCGCGACTTCCTTTTCATTGGCTAGAGCCAGCAGCTACCAGAAGCACAACTATTGGATAGTAAGGACAATAAGGAAATTACAGCAAACTTCCTTTTATTTTCCCATGGAGAAATAATAATTTGAGAGGGTGTCTATAGCTCCGCTCCCATTTTGACCAGTTCATTCAAATGTGGGGAGATTTGTTGTTTGTTTACTTTTTTATTTTTTTATTTCATATGCCATTTACAACACACTGTTTACACACACTTATATGTCTTTATTTAGAACAGATTAATAAACTAATATGTTTATAAAATACCTTTTACATTACAATATACACTGTAACCATGTATAATATTACATTTTAGCCTACCCCCACCTACATAGTACAGTCTAAAAACTCAATGCAATCCCCACAAATGGAAATATTTTATATAAAGGAGGATATATATAAATATGTTATATATATCCAGTGTATATATTCCAGTTTTTTGTTCAGTTTTTAAAGCAGACGGGATATCAATGTTTTTTTGAAAATCCTTCTTAATTTCTCGTGACCCCCCTACTATATATGGGATACCATTGTTCTCTCTGCTGTCTTGCTTTTTCCCCTTCACTGTTGGTATTCGTGTTCTTTTTCTTGTTCTTTCCTTCTACTACTTTTGACAAAGGCCCAGTCTGGATATCCACAAGTTTTAAGGGCTCCTCTGAGATGTTTCATTTCTTTAGCCTTCACCTCTGTGCTAGAGGGGATGTTCTCAGCTCTGTGTGGCAGGGTTCTGATGACACCCAGCTGTTATCTAAGGATGGTGGGAGTCAAATATCAATACTGATCTGAATGTGTTGGTTTTCTGTAAACCTCTACTTCCAGTTTATAATTTTCCTTTTTACCAAGCACTTCAATAAAAATTCTATCGTTTTAAATGATGCAATTTTTTGCCCCAACCAATCAAACTTATGTAACATTTGAAGCTACCATTGATTGGTTGGGGCAAAATTAGCACCATTTTAGACGATAAAATTTTTTTTATTGAATAACCCCCATAGTTTCTATATCTAACAGTTTCACAACATAGTTTTCTATATCTAACATACTTTCTTGTCTAACATAGATTCATATATTGCTATGTATATGTATCATATAATAATATTATATAATTCTCAACTTTCAAAATATTATGACAGTTACCATACTGATATATTCTTTACTTTTGTTATAAAATATATTGATTAGCTGGGTACCACATGAGCAATTTTTTGGGTAAAAAAAATCTTATTCAGTGGCTCTTGGCAACCCCTTGGATCATGATGAAAGAGTAAGAATACTTTATATGGACAAGGGTTTTTTATGGTAGGGGGAGGGATTGCAGAGAGGGAGGGGAGAGGGGAGGGAGAGGGGGGGGGAGGGAGAGGGGCTGCAGTAGCATGCCAGACGAGAACAGGAGGCCGAGTCCTATATGGACTCTGCTATCCTCTGGTGGGCAGTTTTTGGGACTTGGGGGGGGGACTACAGGAGAACCATATGGAGCTGGGATGTGAGGTAAGGATTTATTACATACATGGTGGGGCCATTAGTGGGGGGGATTATAGTTTTGGGGTGGACATGCCTTTAACTGACTACCAGTCAATAAACTATAGTTGTCTGTCATATTTTGTTATGCCTACGTAATAGGTAATTGGAACAGAATGAATTAGGTAGATTTACCTCCCCAGCCCCAACCACTAAAAAATAATTTTAAGAAAGTCCCCCGAATTCTACTTACCTTCCCACTCTCCCCCGACATTCTGAGAAGCCGGCAGCCGCGTCCGTGATTGGCTGCCTCTCAGCATATCACAGACACGGCTGCCTTTCCCGCCCCCTGCTTGCAGTGTCTTGCAAGCAGAAGGCCGGGCTGGGCGTCGAAGGAGAGAGGGAAGGTAAGTAAAGATCTGGGCACTTTCTTAAAATTATTTTATAGTGGTTGGGGCTGGGGGAAGGCATATTATTAGATGTAGAAATTTTTTTATAAGGGTGGACATGCCCTTTCAACAGAAATATCAGGTGACCTGTGTGTACCAGTCCTTGCATATTTAAAGGACAACTCCAGCCCAAAAAATTAAGTGTTTTTTTCATCATTGCCCGCAAAACCCCACTTGCGTTTTAATCTTACCTTCCCCTAACGCTCCTAAGCTGAGTTATACGAACTTACACATAACCGATCCATCATCAGAAGTCTAGTCTCCTCTGCTCAGAAGTAAAGCACGCTTCCATTCGCTTATTTGGAAGTTGCTGTCATTGACTGTGACATCAAGGTCGCGGCCATAGCTGACAGTAAATACATGAAGAAAAGCAGGATCCTGCGAGGGATCGACTTTGTGTAAATTCTTATTACTCAGTGTGGGAGTGTTAAAAGGGTAAGATTAAAACACAAGTGGGGTTTTGGGGTAATAATGCTTAAAACACTTTTTTTTTAGCTAGAGTTACCCTTTTAACAATTACTCCACCTGTTTGCATGCTAATTATATTTGCAAGCACTTCTTGACATATAGAAAGTTAACATCAGTTGTTTACACCATAAATAATTAAAATAACTGAACTAAAAAATAAAACTCTATAAAAAAGTTTGTTTTAACTATTATTTAATTATACTGTAAATGACAGCTTAAATTCAATAAATTAAATTAAATTACCTTGTGATCTGCTGCCAGTTTCTTCTAAACCCTGATTTACTGATGCAATTTATTTTGACTTACTTGCCTAGGTCAAAAAAAATTATCGAGGAGATTGTTAAAGTACATTGCAGCATCACAGAAGCAGGAGAAGGAGCCTGACCGGCAGCCGAACATTGATTTACAGTTTTCTGAACTGTATGTTGGCCCTGTAGGACAACCATTTTTAGCAGAAGAGAAAGTTAGAGTTTTTTAACACTATACAGTGTGCTCATTGGGGGTGTGGACATGCCCTTTCATTTGCTTTCTAAGATATTATACTTGTTTTTACCCTAAACTAATTTTAAAGGTGTAAAAATCCCACTATAACCACATAAAGTATCTATCTATCTATCTATCTACATGAATCTGACTGAAAGCCCATATATCTACTTTAAGTACTGGTATTATAAAGATTTCTAATATTGACCTGAATTGCTTTTTTGTAGTCCTTTGGAATTTGCAATGATACTTGCATTTTAATTTGCAATAAATATACAACAGAAAAGCATTTCCTGGTAGGGTATACTTTTAAAACTGAAATAATTATTTTTGAAAGGATATTAAATAAAAATTTTACAGTCTAGTTGGTAAAGTAGAGCAAGTCTCATTATATCAACATACTGTATCACAACTTTTAATTTTAAAACTAATTGTTATCTATTTTTAAACCGACCCCATCCGTGCTTTTTAATTCTTTATGCGCGTATTGGATTATGACTGTACACTTGGTCAATATTTTTCATCTGAATCCCATACTTGTTGGTAAATCTTACCTATTTTCATTCTGTTCATTACCTCTCCGATAGGGCAACAAAATTTGACAACAACTATTACGTTTATGACTGGTAGTCAGTTAAAGGGCATTGTCCACCCCCAAAACTATAATCCCCCCCACTAATGCCCCACCATGTATGTAATAAATCCTTACCTCACATCCAGCTCCATATGGTTCTCCCTGTAGTCCCCCCCCAAGTCCCAAAAACTGCCCACCAGAGGATAGCAGAGTCCATATAGGCACGGCCTCCTTCTCGTCTGGCATGCATACTGCAGCCCTCTCCCTCCCTCCCCCTCCCTCTCCCTCCCTCTCCCTCCCTCTCGTCGCAATCCCTCCCCCTACCATAAAAACCCTTGTCCATATAATGGTATTTCTTTCCCCAGCCCCAACCACTAAAAATAATTTTAAGAAGTCCCCCGCAATTCTACTTACCTTCCCTCTCTCCCCCCGACATTCTGAGAAGCCGGCAGCCGCGTCCTGATTGGCTGCCTCTCAGCTAATCACAGACACGGCTGCCTTTCCCCCCCCGCTGCATTGTCTTGCAAGCAGAAGGCCGGCGGGGCGTCGAAGAGAGAGGAAGGTAAGTAAAGATCTGGGCACTTTCTTAAAATTTTTTATGTGGTTGGGCTGGGGGAAGGCATATATTAGATGTAGAAATTTTTTATAAGGGGTGGACATGCCCTTCACATCAACAAAATATCATGTACCTGTGTGTACCAGTCCTTGCATATTTAAAGGACAACTCGGCCCAAAAAATTAAGTGTTTTTTTTCATCATTGCCCGCAAACCCCACTTGCGTTTTAATCTTACCTTCCCCTAACGCTCCTAAGCTGAGTTATAAGAACTTACACTAACCGATCCATCATCAAAGTCTAGTTCCTCTGCGCAAGTAAAGAACGCTTCCATTCGCTTATTTGGAAGTTTGCTGTCATTGACTGTGACATCAAGTCGCGGCCATAGCTGACAGTAAATACATGAAGAAAAGCAGAGATCCGCAGGGATCGACTTTGTGTAAATTCTTATTACTCTTGTGGAGTGTTAAAAGGGTAAGATTAAAAACAAGTGGGTTTTTGGGTAATAATGCTTAAAGAGATGTCACCCCTAAAAAATATTTTGTTATATAAGGTCCCCCCCTGGGCTCCCAGCCCCAACCGCTATAATTTTGTTTTTTAGAACCCCCCAACACTTATACCTCCCCTGATCCTCCCCGCGCTCCGGCCCTTGCTTGCAAGGATGGCAAGCAAGGGGCGGGACCGGCAGCCGCGCTCTGTGATGCTGAGCGGCAGCCAATCACGACGCGGCTGCGCAGTCACTTCGCGAGGAAAGGGAGAGGTAAGTAAAGTTGGGGAGCTTCTAAAAAAAAAAATCCGGTTGGGGCTGGGGGACATGGGGGAGCAGGATGTTAATGGTTTTATGCTAGGGGGAGGATGTAAACGGGAGGTAGGGGATGAGAGGGGTGGAGGGAGGGGGAGGGAGGGGGGAGAAGGGCTGCAGTAACGCATGCAAAAATCTACTGAGCCATTAGCAGGCAGTGTCCATATGGACTCTGCTAGCCTCTGGTAGTCATTTTTGGGACTTGGGGGGGGAAACTACAGGAGAAACCCTATGGAGCTGGGTGTGAGGTAAGGATTAAACTACACTACATGGTGGGCCGAGTTGGGGGGATTATGTTTGGGGTGGACCTGCCTTTAAAACACTTTTTAGCTATAGTCCTTTTATACAATTACTCCACCTGTTTGCTGCTAATTATATTTGCAGCACTTTGACATATAGAAAGTTAACATCATTGTTTACACCATAAATATAAAATAACTGAACTAAAAATAAAACTCTATAACAAATTTGTTTACTATTATTTAATTTATACTGTAAATGACAGCTTAAAATTCAATAATTAAATTAAATTACCTTGTGATCTGCTGCCAGTTTCTTCTAACCCTGATTTACTGATGCAATTTATTTTGACTTATTGCTTAGGTCAAAAAAATTATCGAGGATTGTTAAAGTACATTGCAGCATCACAGAAGCAGGGAAGGAGCCTGACGGCAGCCGAACATTGATTTCACAGTTTTCTGAACTGTATGTTGGCCCTGTAGGACACCATTTTTAGCAGAAGAGAAAGTTAGAGTTTTTTAAACTATACAGTTGCTCATTGGGGTGTGGACATGCCCTTTCATTTGCTTTCTAAGATAATACTTGTTTTTACCCTAAACTAATTTAAGGTGTAAAAATCCCACTATAACCGCATAAAGTATCTACTATCTCTAGATAGATAGATAGATAGATAATAGATAGATAGATAGATAGAAAAAGGCCGCTACAACGCAGCGCACTCATTGTCTTTCTTTCAATTCCAATTGTTATTTAGTGTTTAGACAAACATCGATAAATAATATTGGAATTGAAAGAAAACCAATGAGTGGCTGCTGTACGTGCCTTTTTGTATATATATATCAGCTGCACCGGGCATTTGAAGTATAAGAAGCAAGAGTGTGCAAAAACCCATGATTGTGAAGTATATATATATAATATGGTGCACAGTATGTTTTTTATGTGTTAATTTTTATATAGTTTTTTGTCTGGAGAGTTAGTTACATATATTGATTAAAATATATGTGTAAAGCTACCCGCCCACTTACAAGGCCTCCATATTAGGGTAGTCCTACCTTAGAATGACACATTTTAAGTAATAATGCTGTATTTTTGTAGTGTAATTAGATGTTTAGATAAGTTTTTCTCTAATGATAACTTCCCCGGCACTTGCAGCCTTTCCCAGTAGTTCCGTCTTCCAGGGGTTTGCGGCTGGTCGCGGCTGAAAAACCAGGCTCCCGAGTGTTGGGAGGCTCCGTGGGACTTCCGCGGCACTTGAGCTCTTCCGCTAGTTCTGACTTCCAGCGTGTGTTTGCGTTGTTTGCGGCCGAAAACAGGCCCCAGGCCCCGCTGCGAGTGTTGGGAGGCTCCGCGGACTTCCACGGCACTTGGAGTCTTTCCCTGTAGTTACGGTCTTCCAGGGGGTGTTTGCGGTTGTTCGCAGCCGAAAACCAGGCTCCCAGGCCCAGCGGGCGTCCCACGGCACTTGGAGCCCTTCCCAACACCACTTCCCGATTGAATACATACAATACTGTACACACATTAACTCCTCCTCCAGCTAATCCCCAGGGCTCTCAAGCAGGAACGGGCAGCGTCTCAATACCTAGCAACAGCAGGGATCGCCACCACTTTCTATAGGCAATCCTTCTCTCCCAGTTAAACAGAACACTATTGGCTTTTACTGGATTCTGACCAATGTGAAAGGGGTTTGTTAGATGCTGTTTACACACACATGCGGCAGTAAGGAGGAACCTGGTGCTTGTTTATATGGGGTATTTCTATTGGCTGCTAGAATACAGTCGGCCACTATTACAGTAATGTGACAATTTAATAATGTGTACTACCTGGAAGCTGATCATTGTGAGCACTGCTGCTAACGGACAGAGAAAGAGACAGAGAGAGATGGACAGACAGAGAGAGAGACAGAGGAAAGACGAAGAGAGAAAGAAGAGCAAGAGAGACAGAGCGAGAGAGAGAGACAGACCCAGAGAGAGAGAAAGACAGCGAGAGAGAGACAGAGTGAAAGAGAGAAGACAGAGCGAGAGAGGAGCGAGAAGACCCAGAGCAGAGAGAGAGAGACAGAGAGAGAGAAGAAGAAGGGAGATAGCAGAGACAGGGGAGAGAGAGACAGGGAGAGAGAGAGACAGGAAGAGAGACACAGAGAGCAAGACAAGCAAAGAGACACACAGAGAGGAGAGAGACAGAGACCACAGAGAGACAGACAACAGAGACTGTACACTAAAGCAAAAAAAACATTTAGACACTTACCAGCATGGAAGGAAACTTCCCTCAGGAAGCAGCCAAAACAAGGGATCCTTTAGTAAAGCAGCCTGTTTGGAGAAAGAAAAGTCTTCAGTATAAAGCAGTGTCTCACCCGCTTCCACTACACATTGCATTTAGATGTGAAGCTCTCTCCCACAATGCAATACAGCAGGATATAACTCTAAACATCCTGAAACCTCTCTCCACAATGCAAATACAGCAGGATATAACTCTAAAGCATCCTGACACTCTCTCCCCACAATGCAATAATCAGCAGGATGTCAGCTACACTTACTGGGAAAGCAAACTTTTTTTTTGATTCCATTAACTCGCACATGCTCACTAAGTCCCTACCACAATGTCAAGCTAAAGGATGTTACGGTAAACGCATGCATTGCATCCGGATGTGATGTAAACACTGCGACTCCTTTTCTCATTGGCTAGTAGTGCTACAGCAGCTACCAGAAGCACAACTATTGGAATAGTAAGGACAATAAGAATTACAGCAAACTTCCTTTTATTTCCCATGGAGAAATGAATAAATTTGAGAGGTGTGTCTATAGCTCCCATTTTGACCAGTCCATTCAAATTGTGGGGAGATTCGTATTTAGTACTTTTTATTTTTTTTTTCATATCGCCATTTACACACTGTTACACACTTATGTGTATTTATTTAGAACGATTAATAAACAATTATGTTATACCTTTTACATTACAATATACACTGTAACCATGTATAATATTATTTTGCCTACCCCCACCTACATAGTACAGTCTAAAAACTCAATGCAATCCCCACAATATGGAAAATATTTTTTATATAAAGGAAGTATATAAACATGTTACATATAGAAACGGTGTTCTCATTCCATCCAGGTCATGGTTTACCTGTTGTATTCAGTTAAATCAACTGGACATAAAATTTAGTTCTTGAAGACGTTTCACTAGTCATCACACTGGCTTTTTCAATTCAGAATGAACAGCCAGGTGTTAAGGACATTATGAATTCAAGGCGTGATTACATTGTGCTAAGGGTGTTATAGGAACACCCAAGGTAAGGTGTCAAAACAGCATTGTACATGGTAAGACAGTTCCATTCAAAGGAACAGGACTGGTTCAAGAGAGGTGTCAGGAGGCCATTTATGTGAAAAATAAAGAAACCAAAGCTCGATAGAGGTGGGGGGTACTGGATTTGGCTATTACTGTATGATAATCTCGCTGTCCATTTAAAAGACAACTAAGCCTCACTCCTTGGCACTCCGATTGTTGGAACTGCAACTCCCACTGCTTTAGCTGAAGTTGTAGTTTCAAACATCTGCACCTCCCCTCCCCCCCAGTTCAATGGACTTCCTGGTAAGACTCAGGCAGTGGTACAGTCCAATGTTGTTCCTCTGTTCCTGAGACTTCTTCATTCCCTGCATCAAAATGTATGTGAACAAGCAGTTTAGGCACTTAGTAATATTACAGGTGACGGTCCACAGTGTGAGCTGCTCACTCACTCCCTCACTGCCTGTAGTGATGGCCAGCTGATGTCACTACTCAGCATCAGACACAACTGTGTTGTTTGCTTGTCTGAGGAAGGTTTTCTAGTACACCGAAATGTCACGTGTTAAAAAATTAAACACTGTTGCTTTTCAAGCCTGGTGTGTGTCCAGGATTGCTTTTCTTTTTGAATGTACTCTACCACTGGCTATGGTTCCCTGAGCACCCCAGCATATACTTAACATATACAGGTGTGGCGAAAGAACCTCTAGTACTATCTACAAAGCTAATCAGTATCCTTGCTCCAAATCCCAACTCCATACAACTGTAAATCTGGAACTTCTATGGTAAATACTAATAAGTAAGAACATGTTAATTTGGATCCTGTATAGGTCTCAAGTTGCCCAATGGTGCTGTTAATTTGAACCACATATTGTGGCAGGATTGCCTGAGTCCACTTAGACCACCTGGATTCTAGCTGTCAGGTGGGTGGAATAGAAAAGGCAGGGAAAAAACTACCTAAAGTGACCTATATAATCCTTCCCTAGTCCAATGGTGTTATAGCTATGGATGTAAGGAAAGGGCAGATGGATCACTTGCATGTTTGAGCCCTTGGATAGGAAATGCTAAAGCACGACTGTGGGCTGTAAATCAGTAAAATGGCTTTATTCTATAATGTATGAAAACAAAATTATTCAGCATTCTGTGCAGCCAGGGAATGCTGGGAGATGTATTTTGAAATATGTGAAAGGTCCCAAGTTTTACACCCCTGCTCTATACCATTAGGCTGTATTACATCTAGACACATATCTTTGGTTTGGGTTATAAATATTTTGCATGTCCCGCCAATTTCTCTAGGAAGCTTATAGTTTTATATGTTAGATATGGTAGGGATTTTGGGTTGGTTGCTATTTCCAAAAACATATGGAAATGTGCTGTGGTAGCCGTCCCCGAATTTTACTCCAGTCGCTATTGTGTTGTGTGATAAATCTAAACTTTTTGTCTCTGACCTTCTTTTTGTTTTTAAGAGAAGATTTTGCTCTACATTCTGGGCTTCATTTTTACATCATTCTCTCAGCCTATTGGGATAGCCCCTTTGTATAAATCTATTCGATAGATTATTGGCTGCTTGGTCATAATCTACTCTTAAGGTACAGTTCCTTCTCACCCTCAGAAATTGTCCCTTGGGGATACCTTTGAGCAACCTCTGTGGGTGAGCACTTCTATAATGCAACAAGGAGTTAGTGGAAGTCTTTTTCCTAAAAAGTTTACTCTTAAGTCTGCCTTCCCATTTTTCAATATGATACATCTAGGAAGTCCACTCCTGAGTAGAAGCCTCCTTAGTTAAATAATATTCAATGTATTGGTATTGAGTGTGTCAATAAATTGTCTCAGCAGACCAGAGGAACCGGCACCAAAAAAAATATCATCTATATATCGTAGCCAGATTCCACGTGGCTCGTAAAACGTTCCATATGGTCACAGAGACGTGCTCCCTCTCCCACAAACCGAGAACAGGGTGTCGGAGAGAGCACATTGGCACCTATCGCGGTCCCCGGTCTGCAGGAAAAACTTTCGATCAAAGGTAAGAAATTATGCTCAAGAACAAACAGTAAGAGTGTAAAGTAAAATTAGCTCTTGCTCTACTAGCCATGCCCTCTGATACCAGGAAGTATTTTGTTGCCTCCAACCCTTCTCTATGACCTATGTTACTGTAAAGTGAACTCCACATCACATGTGACTAGGATGTGTTCGTCCCCCACATCTATGTTGTTAATTTTAGACAGTAGATCTGCAGTATCCCTTACATAGGAGTTTAGACTTATACTGCTTTTGCATTGGGGTCTTATATAACTGAGGCAGCTCCCCCAGACTCCCTATACCAGAGAAATAGGTCTCCCTGGTGGCTCTTTAAGGTTTATGTACCTTGGGTAGTAAGTAGAATGTGGCCATCACAGGGTCTCGACATTAAGGTATGCTGCCTCTTTTTGTCTATTATCTGGTCTTGAAGAGCGGTTTCTATAATTCTTTTTAGTAAATTTTGATAGTGATGGTCGGATTGCAGGAGACGGACATAGTTATTTTTGTTAAGTTGTCTACGGGCCTCCTATATACATTTCTTTTGGCCAAACCACCACATAACCTCCTTTGTCTGATCTTTTTATCACTACATCCGATAGTTGCTGTAGTTCTCTAACGCTTTCTTTTCTCCTTTTCTAGATTGTAGTGCAGTTTATTTGATCAAGGAAGATTTATCTAATCTTGTAAACACCAATGATAAAACCTCTATTAGGAGAGAGAAAGGTGTGTGATTGTGATCTCGTCTAAAAGCATTATATTACCCGTATTGTAGCATGTATATTTAAATCTTCGCAATTGTTCCATGTTTTTCTATTCCTGTCTTTTCCTTTATCAAAAAATGCCCGTGACGCGAGTCTCCTACAGAACAAAACAGATCTTTGGCACTATGTAAAGCTATCAGCAGCATTAATGCAAAAGGACAGGCTTTAGAGAGTACTGACCTTTGATAGAACGATGTGAAAATGAAGCCCAGAATGTAGAGCAAAATTTCTCTTACAAACAAAAAGAAAGTCTGAGACAAAAGATTAGATTTATCACACACACAATAGCGACTGGAGTAAAATTAGGGGACTGCTAGATAAAAGTTGGCACATTTGAGTAGTGATCCACTTTTTCTAATCTGATTACAGAATACCCTCTCATGACAGCTAAAAGAGCAGCAATCTCTCTGACTCTCTCACAAGCAGTCATTTTACCCGAGAAAGCAAAAAGACTAGTGGAGGCCTTCGCTACAAAGGTAATTACCCCTGTGGGAATTGTACTATATGTCCATTTATGGATAAAGCTGATACATATGAACAGTAAGAAAGACAGAATTATAAGATTCATAACTATATTAATTGTAAATCTAAAAATATTATTACATGTTAAAATGTCCCTGTGGCAAACAATATATTGGCAAGACTACACAGAAGTACGTTCCCGCTTATTCCAGTCACATCTACACATCAGGTTAGCTAATAGAGATTATCTTAATGGCAAAATGTTGACCAGTGTAGCGGAGCATTTTCTACAACATCATGGAGGTTCAGTGGAAGGTCTAAAGTGCATGGGTATAGATGGAATACGAGAGACAATTAGGGGAGGAGGAAACATTAATATACAGCTGCTTAGAAAAGAAACAAAGTGGATTTATAATTGGGAACGAAAGCCCCCAAGGGTTTAAATGAAGCCCTAGACTTCACTCCATATATCCGAAGATTATTAAACTTTCTTATATTATATAGATCCTTTTGGACCCCGTCTTCTTCGAATTCTGCTTATTCGAACATCAATAAGAGACGAACAGTTGGGATCAAGGATTCTATATTTGGATGAATTGTGTCTAAGGGACTTCAGTGCAGGATCTGCGCTTCCATTGTTAGAAGAAACGTATTGAAATCGAATAATGGATATTTACTTATCTGCAAGATTTAGAAATATGGGATTTTAAAGCAACTGGATGGCAATTACTATATTTTTTACTCGTGTGGTTCATCGACTTCTTTATTATTGGACGACGAATTACTGGTAACAAATCACTCCACAATCACAGTGTTTCACTCTAGTGTCTATATGGAATATACTCTAATATTAAACATCTCTTATGAATAACAAACAGCTGTATAAATGAGCTCCATCATATTATTATAAGCTATCCGGATGAGTTGGATATTTGAACATGTTCTGGACTTCTGTTTAGGTATCAAGAGAATACCACCAAATACTACTATGCATCCTTCTAAAGTTTATATTCTTTTTTCTGGAATCAGCAAAATCCCACAAAAGCATGCTCTCAAATTCTACCAAACTGAAATACATAAGCGCTTCATGTTTGTAAGACTGAATTACAATTTTCTGTTGTAAAATTGCAATAATATAATGATTAGTGATTAGTGACTTGAACGTTATCTATTTGATGTGTATTAAATTTTATTCCTGTTTGTTTCTCGATAATATAAATTTACTCTAGAATAGATCTGTCCGATTTATATTCCAATGTACCCTATTGATTATGAATGATGTTGTTATATAACTTTACAATCTGACTAATGACGTTTTCGATAGTGACTTGAGACTGTACAGGGTAATTTGTATTGACACGGATGTCCTAGTTATCAGGACTCCAGCGCACGACATGTGGCGTGTGACGTAACACGCTACGAGACGTATGAAGTATGATATGCGACGGGACGGCTCGCGGCTTAAAGGGCATAAAAGAGCGAATCCGTACTGGATTCAGTCTCTGCATCTACTGGGCACATGAGGAAGCCTCCAGAAAGTGGGGGGGGGCAACACGTTGCTGTGTTCACGGCCCTAATAGTGACTTACATTGGACTTGTGACCTACTTACTTCGAGTTGGTAGCTATGTATTCTGTTTATCCAAAGCACTTTATGCAATGATACCTTCATGAATTATGCTCCAACCTAAGTTATATTGATATGTTGAGTCCTATACAGTCTAAGCCGCTTGTTTTCTTTTTAATGTTTTTAAGGATGAGTAACCCTGATGTATTGATGTAATAAAGGTTTTTTAGATGTACATAGAGAGTGCACAACAGTTCTCTTTTTTCTAGTTTAGCCATTAAATGTAGTAGAGCACCTCTTCCCACTTGGGTATACCTAGCTGGTGCTGGGTTAATTTTTGTAATACAGAAAATACTTTAGCAGACTAAAATAAACCCCTAGAAGAAGATTTTTACTCTGAAGCATTATGCTGGTTCTTCCTGATGTTACTATCTCCGACTCCCCACTGTTCATCAGGATACCTAAAGGCTTCTTTTTTTCTCTGTGCACACGGCCTCCATACAAGTAATTTTCAATTTTTAAGTTTTAAAAAGTATCCAGCCCACTTTTAAAGCTATTCAATGCTTTCCCTTACTACATCTGCTGGAAGACATTTCCACAGTTTTCCCCATTTTTCACGTAAAGAAACTTTCCTAACCTGGAGATGAAACTTCTTTTCTTCTAATCTTAAAGTGAGTCCTCAGAAAGTTTATTATACGGCCATTAATATATTTGTATAAAGTGATCTTATCCCCCCATAATAGCCCATAATAAAATAATCCATTGTAAACAGTCCTAACTTGCCTAATCTGTCTGCATAGTCATTTAGTTGCCCTTCTCTGAACTCCTTTCATTTCCATGATGTCCCTTTTGTATATGGATCCAAAAGTACACATTTCCAAATGAGGGCCTTCTAGTGCCTTGTAGGAGGATGAATAATATTTTACCTTCTTTATATAAGACAATATATTGCTGCTCTATGCTGTGTATATCTAAGTCTGTAATCTAGAGAACCCAAATATGTTCCATTAGAGAATTACTTAGCACAAAGTAATTAACAGTGTAGGTGCACAATGATTATTGAACCCCAAATGCATCACACATAGATGTAGCCCATTGACCACTTTTCTCTGTATCCGTTTTATCCTGCACATACAGTATGTTTTCCTTTCTGATGTTTTAATAGTTTGCAAATGGAACAGTTGGGATTTTGAAACAGTGATGATAAGTTGGCAGATAACTGGTTTTAGAGTGGGAATGTAAAAAACAATGATCAATCCAATCAAGAGACAAACCCATCAGAATATGGGTAGGGTAAATCAAAGGCTGCTGACATGATGTGTGTGCTTTTTGCACTTATTTACAAAACACAGGCAGTTATCCTGTAGTTACTTAGGAGTTAAGGTTTTTCCCTAGGGGAAAGGGAAGAGGGCATTGAGAACTTGCAATTGTGTATTTGTTCAGGACATACTCTTGTAATAGGACAGCAGAATCAGAAAACATCCATAAACCTTTACATTCACTTAACATAAAAATAAGTATTCATGCTGCACTGGAAACCTATTCAGTGCTATATTAATAGCTTCTTTAGCCAAAAAAATATGTATTACTATGAAATAAGCAAAATATTACTTCCTGCCAATCTCCATTCTCATTAATATATGAGAGTATATATACCAATATACCAACATGAGGAGGAAGTTCAAGTTATTAAAGGGTACATTAATACAATAAACTGGGTCCACCTAAGAAACAGAATTCTGTGTGACGTTTTAAGAGTCGCCTTAAAATACAATTATTTCAAGTTTTGAAAACACGTTTTGTCTGCAAACATCAGGCACTGCCATGGGTGCGGCCATGGCACCGGCCATTTGCAAACCTATATATGCATAATAATTACATGATCATATTTTACGATGGTATGTCTGAACATCTTATTTTTTATGTTCGAATATGAAGACAATCAGGGTTATTCAATAAAAGGCTTATCAAAAATGGTGCTAATTTTGCCCCAACCATCAGATCATATTTAACATTGAAAGCTAACATCCGATTGGGTGGGCAAAATTAGCAGCATTTTTACGATAAGAACTTTTATGAATCTCCTGAATATCTTTTTAATATGGCATGAATGAGAAATGACTTTTTTGAATATTGATACACCTCAATCAATTAATGGACTATTAGATTTACAGCAACAAAACCAGCAAATCAAATTTATTTTTGCATCCTGTAAGTGTCAAACACACATCACTGGAATATACATTATTTAGAAAAATAACTGACAAAAACACCTGTTGCATTATAAAAGCTTCACCCACAATCTTTAAAGGACATATAAACTATTGCTCAATTTTCTAGGGTCTGAGAAATAATTCAGATCCAAAAAAGTGGAAATTCAACTGCAAGAGATGAGACTTAGGTTTCTCCAGAGGGGGCTACCCACGATGGTTTTGGACAAAGCAATCAACAAAGCACGTGAGAAGGCCAACACAAACCTTATATTGCAGACTAAGGACAGGTAAAACCGTTTGTTGTAGTACAGGTTCACGACATTGGGTCCCAAAGTTCGGAAAAGTTAGTTGATAACTGGCGAATTCTTAAAGCCGACGACACACTTAAATCTAAGTGGAAAATGGATCTCATACAATCCTACAGACCGACTAAAACATGGATGCAGGATAAAGACTTGAGAGTATAAATGTCACAAATGTACTTCATGTAATTATATGGTAACGGGGAAAAGTTTTAAAACATCCCCATTTGGGAACTATTGACGATTAGTGATGGCCAGTTCGCGGATCCGAAATCGGATCTGCGGCGGATTTTCGAGATCCACGAATTGGGATCTGCGGATTTTCCGGAATTCCGCTTTCCAAATTTTTTCCAAAATTTTTTTCAAAAAAATTTTCGAAAAAGAGAAAAATCAAGACATTTCGAATATTCTAGAAAATTCGAATTTTTAAAGAATTTTCAAAAATTTGGCAAAAATGATACAGTAACTTGCTGTAAAGGGCCCTGGGAAATGGTCCTTTCTAATCTCTAATTAGTTACACTATTCTGATTAGTTATAATTAGAGATGTCCCAAACTTCGCAAAATACGGTCCGCTCGCGGATTTTCGAATTTTCTAAAAAATTCAAAAATTCGAAAATCCGCGAGCGGACCCATTAAAACCTATTAAAATGAAAGTTGGCAAATCCGTTCTACAAAATACGAGGATTCTTCGAAAATACGGGATTCTTCGAATATACGGGATTCTTCGAAAAAAAACGAGGATTTTTTGAAAATACGAGGATTCTTTGAAATATGGACGCGAAATGTGGGTTGCTCCGTCCAAAAATGTGAACAATCCGTAAAATTTTGATCTTTACGAGGATTTCTCGTATTTTTGAAAACGCGGTTCAGAAAAGTTCGGAAGTGGAAAACCGGAAAATCGCGATATCTGCCGTTCGCGAACGAGGTAAATCCGCAGCGGATCGGGTTCGGATCCGCGAACGGGCATCACTAGTTACAATCAGAATTTAGATATAGGTATACCAACCAGTCACATTCTTTTCCCATCCGAATTGGTTACAATTAGATTCTAAACTTATTGTAACCAATTCTGATTGGCATACTACTAGAGAGGACCGGATTGTGGAACCACGGATTTTCCGAACCCACCTTGAACATTTTCGAAGATTTTCATGTATCCAAATTCACCAATGGCAGCTGTTTTTACCCGTGCCAACCCCCTGGGTATAAAAGGCAGCTAGACAGGTGCCACTTTGTCAGTGTGTTAAAGTGAGTTTAGTGGAGAACTGACAGTGTAGGAGTTATAAAGTTTTTTCCATGCTTTTGAAGCTTTCTGTGTGTGAATTTAGTGTGGTGGATTAGCACTTTGTTAACCACTCCGTATTCATACAATTTGGGACCCAAAAGTCCTTTTTGAGTAACTAACCCCCCCCCCCCCCATAGTTGTTTGGACAAATTTAGTGTTAGGCCTTTAGAGGTCTACTGGCCCTATTTAAAAACACACAGTATTGCAGTTTAGGATACAGTGCATTATCGATAATGTAACCGCGGCAGTAATTAACGCTGAACGTCTTAATAAACAAACCATTCTGGAGGACCAAGACAGTGATATGGATGTCAAAATGATGCGCCAGCCAGTGCTATGTAGCCCCTCCATTATAGTGCACTTCTAGCGCTGTACGTGCCTTTTGCCCATTGGAATGCTCCAGGCCCCGCCGCGAGCGTTGGGAGGCTCCGCGGGACTTCCTGCGGCACTTGGAGCTCTTCCCGGTAGTTCTGACTTCCAGGGGGTGTTTGCGGTTGTTCGCGGCCGAAAACCAGGCTCCCAGGCCCGCTGAGAGTGTTGGGAGGCTCCGTGGGACTTCCCGTGGCACTTGGAGCCTTTCCTGGTAGTTCCGTCTTCCAGGGGGTGTTTGCGGTTGTTCGCAGCCGAAAACCAGGCTCCCTGGCCCCGCCGCTTCCCACGGCACTTGGAGCCCTTCCCAACACTCGTTCCCATTTGTCTCATACAATACTGTCACACATTAACCCTCCTCTCAAGCAGGAACGGGCAGGTCCAATGCCTAGCAACAGCAGGGATCGCCCACCATTTCTATAGGCAATGCCTTCTCTCCCAGTTAAAACAGAACACTATTGGCTTTTACCTGAATTCGACCAATGTGGAGGGGTTTGTTTAGATGCTGTAGTTTACACACATGCGGCAGTAAGAGGAACCTGGTGCTTGTTTAATACGGGGTATTCCTATTGGCTGCTAGAATACCGTCGGCCACAATTACAGTAATGTGAAATTTATAATAATTGTACTACCTGGAAGCTGATCATTGTGAGCACTGCTGCTAACAGGACAGGAGAAAGAGACAGAGATGAGAGAGAGAGTGAGAGAGAGACAGACAGACAGGGAGACAGAGAGAGAGACAGAGAGAAAGAGACAGAGAGAGAGAGACAGACAGAGAGAGAGACAGAGAGAGAGAGACAGAGACACAGAATCAGAGCGAGAGACAGAGAGAGAGAGACAGTGTGAGAGAGAGACAGAGAGAGAGACAGAGCGAGAGACAGAGAGAGACAGAGAGAGAGAGAGACAGAGGAGAGAGGGACAGAGAGAGAGAAAGAAGAGAAAGAAGAAGAGGAGAGAGAGACAGAGAGAGAGATGAGAGAGAGACAGAGAGAGACAGAGAGAGAGAGAGAGAGAGAGAGGAGAGAGACAGGGAGAGAGAGGAGAGAGACACAGAGAGAGAGAGAGACACACACAGAGAGAGAGACAGAGACACAGAGACGAGAGAGAGACAGACAGAGAGAGAGAGAGACAGAGACACACAGAGAGAGAGAGAGAGAGAGACAGACAGACAGAGACTGTACACTAAAGCAAAAAATAACATTTAGACACTTACCAGTATAAGAAGGAAACTTCCCTTCAGGGAAGCAGCCAAAACAAAGGGATCCTTTAGTAAAGCAGCCTGTAGAAGAAAGAAAAGTCTTCAGTAAACAGTGTCGGTTGGCCACGCCCACCCGCTTCCACTACACATTGCATTGGATGTGAGAACACCATGCCCACAGCAATACAGCAGGATACAACTCTAAAGCATCCTGACACTCTTGTTACTGTAAAGCATGCATTGCATCCGGATGTGATGTAAACACTGCAACTTTCTTTTCATTGGTCATAGTGCTACAGCAGCTACCAGAGCACACTGGATTATAAGGACAATAAGGAAATTACAGAAAATTTCTTTTTATTTTCCCATGCAGAATTGAATAAATTTGAGAGGTGTGTTATAGCTCCCATTTTGACTAGTCATTCCAAGTGGGGAGATTCTGTATGTTAGCACTTTTTTGTTTTTATTCATATGCCATTAACACTGTACACACTATATCTTTATTTAGAACAGATTAATAAACTAATTAATGTTATACCTTTTATATTACAATATACACGTAACCATGATATAATATTATTTTAGCTACCCCCACCTACATAGTAAAGTCTAAAACTCAATGCAATCTCCACAAAATGGAAAAAATTTTTATATAAACGAAAGGATATATATATACACACACAATACAAGTTGTTGAATTATTGAATTAGGCTAATTTACAACTACATTTAGCGGAAGTGCTACTGATCTGGTCAAACATTTATACAAACATAGAAAGATAATCAATGCACATCTAGGCCCCATACAATATCTATATATCTGCCACTGGCATACTTATAAACAAAGGGGTTTAGAGTACATACTGTGATCACATGAATGAAAAGCCTTCAACCACGTCAAGGTAACCCCAGTCTGGAAGGTCCAACATCTAACCTTTCAATTTCTTTACTTCAATTACGTTTAGCAAACTTTTGCATGTTATGACCTTCCAGGACTTGGGTTTTACCTGACATGGTTAGAGGCTTTTCATTCATGTGATCACAGTAATGTATACTAAAAACCCTTGTTATAAAGTATACCAGTGTGCAGTATATATGATTATTATATGGGGCCTAGGAAAGTGCATTGATTATCTTTATGCTTGGCTTTCATTACTCACGGCACACCTGCAGGTTAGAAGTGGTATATAAGGCGCCTTGGTGTATAGTCCATTACAATGCACATCATGTCCTGTGTAGCAGGCAGAAACTTTTTGGGATTACACCTCCTTTCATATTCACTGGAGCAGACCGGGGTGTGGTTAAGGTCCCATTTTGGCTATACCATGTTGACATAGGAAGCTAGCTCTGAGTAAGTTTATGTATTTGTATATTTGTGTTTGTAACCTAATATAAGTCAGTGCATACTTATATACATTTATTGATGGTCATTTAAATGGTGAATAGTGAAATAGTACACACTACATAAACACCTTTTCTTATTGTAATAGCATTACCCCCACTCATTGGTAGCTCTTAAAACTCAATGCAATCTCCTATGAAGATATAAAATGTATTTATAATATATACGGGAAAGGATATATATATTTTAATTGATTTCACTTATACATATGTATTAATGGGTAATCTCATCCATATAAAAGTCTGGAAGGGGTGTAACTACCAGGTAGCAAGGGAAGGAACCGCAGGGGGGAGCCCCATCTCTTATTTTTTGACTGATATAGCCTCCTCAACCAAGGGGCCCCCATCAATTTTAGCTGTGGGCAGCAAAAGGATTTATAATAATTATTTTTGTCCAGAATCACCATTATAAACATTATAAAGTAAAATGATTGAGGCAACTTTTAATGCAGCTAAACACTTTCACACTTTTATGAATAAAGACGGGTCTTTTCATCAAATTATGCTGTGGTTTAATTGGATTTCATGATATGGTAGCAGGAAAACATTTCATCATATTTTTCACCTTAAATATATTGGGGGATTGCAATAAAGGTGGTGAAAAAGTTATCACACCATTATATGTAGTCCTTATTATTTGTTCCGATACTCTGTTGTACACACTAAGTTCTCATCATTAAAAATGGTACTAGTTTTGCCCCAACCAATCAAATATTATCTTCCATTGAAGCTAACATCTGATTGGGTTGGGCAAATTAGAATTTTTATTGATTGACCACTGATTTTACAGATCATTAATTAGATTTTTAGAAGTTGTTATGATCTGGTTTGTACTATCTTTAAATATTACAGTAAATACAACTTGTATCTCCCATTCCTATTCTTGCTTTTCTTGTGTTATTTTCAGTGGTTTGGTTGCTTATCATTTATTTATTTTTATTTGTCTTCTAAGGATTACAAATTGTAAAATATTTATTTAACAGCCAGGTAAATACTTCTCTTTACCCTGTGTTTACTGATAAAAATGTGTTGTGGTGTTTTAAACAGAAGCAATGCCCTTTTCACTTAAACTAGCCTTGATAAAATACAGAGTCCTAAGTGACTCTTTTATCAGTGATGTTTTTCACTGCAAAGCTGTTAAAGGCCTTATAAAAAAAAAACAATCCCATTTTTTTGTATAGGACATACAGGTCGTGCACAACAGCCTATTCAGAACTGAAAGTTTCAGTATGTAGATTATGTGAAGATGACAGATTGCGGTATCTCAGGTTGTTGAGCATGAGCAAAGAATTAGTGGTTATGAAAAATTTTTGGGAACTGCAGTTTTCCCTGTGATCATTAGGCAACTTTATAGCCCAGTCAGCCCTCTTCAGATAAATATACATTTAGTATTTAGGTAGGAGAACTGTAATCTTACCCCTTTTTGCCCCCTAAATGCCATGGTGAGTTGCCAAAAGCCCTGTAGGTCTGACAATCTGACTTTTTCTACCCTGCTTTATACTATGACTCTCCTTAGACCTAATGCAGTCACATATGTGCACATTAAAGAAGGAGGTGACAATTTAGCAGGGGGTAGTGGTGAGCTGTCATCGTTGCTTTTTTACTCAAAATTGCAGGTAGGGGCAAGTTCCCTATCTTCCATGAAATGACTCTTACCCAATCAAAACAAGTAAATGTGTTTGTAAATGTAGTCCTTAGGAAATTTTAGGGGATGCAGGTCCCTCTAGGTGGTTGTTTTTCCCTTGCTGAACATATTTAATTATTGCTGATTGCACAGATCACAGATAAAAGACAAGTGGGGAAAGCTTTTGCAGGTATATAAACCACCAATAAATTATACAGTAAGGTATTAGGTGCTTAGGAATCGTAAAAACAAATATAATGAAGCAATCAGGGAATTGGGATTTTTTTGTTATACATTTTTTTTAAGCTTTCTTCCACTCATTTAAAAATGCTTAGCATTACTTTTATCAGAAGACTTGTGTTGTTAAACCTTTCAAAACCTCTTCACCTGCGTATATACTTCTGTAATATGATATTTGCCATTAATCTTTTCACAAAAAAAAAATCCCTTGACTGTAATGGAACACCCAGAGGAAACAGTCAAAAATTGATGCTGTGCTATGACAACTAAAATGGATTTTTGAGTGCTACAGGGTATCACAACCAACTATTATCCCACTTCACCATTTAATAAAAAGCAAGCAGGAAACCTTAAATTGTTAAGAAAAGGATTGTTTAAAAGCCTCGGATTTAAACAACTTCAATTACTGATGTAAGGACTCAATACAAATCAATTGTACAAAAGGATCTGGATTTGTAAAGCTGAGTATAAATGCTCTGTTTTAATATATTTGAACGGATGATTATAATAATGATGTATCCCAGGTTCAAAACAAAACCTAGTTCGAGTTTGAACAGTTGGTTTGAAATTCAGCAGATCCAACAGATTTTTCCAAATTTTCGAAACTTTTCATAAAAAAAAAGTTAAAATCGAAAATTCGATTGGAGAAAATTCGAAATTTCCATTTGAAAATTGAAAAATTGCTATTGAAAAATTAAAAATGCTATAGAAATGTGAAAAATTGTGATTCAATTGGATTTTGAAAAATCAATAGGTTCTGTGGAACCACTTTGGAACATACAGGGTTATTTAATAAAAAGTTCTTACGTTATAAAGTGTTATCACACCGTGTGTATGCGTTGATCGGGGGGTCGTTTTGATCGCCCATTCAGATCGACGAATGACTCCAGACAGAAGCATTACACACGGACAATTCTCGGGTCGAAACGTTCCGCTCGCGGTGTTGCGTGTGTAACAGTCTGTGTCGGGGTCATGGCTCAAGCGCATAATAAGCGTGTTGAACGAACCTTAGAGTGCCATTGGCGTATATCTATTTTTGTTGAGTATTGCATTTTTGTCTGTATACACTGCCTATACATACACCCTTGTTATAAAGGTATTCGTTTAAACCCCCAAGTTTACTATTCATGTGCCAGGAGACATCCATGTTATGAAAGCCTTGATAAGCATACCAGTAGTCAGAAGAGAGCATCAGGTTTTAGCATAGGGTTTTATGTATTAGAAAAGGAGAGAGAGGAATTTATAACTACCCCTGACCAATGTGCGGACTGTAAATGCATGTAAATGGGGGTGTTGTCAACAAAAGTAGAGAGGACCAGGTTTAGGTGGGAAAATGATTAGTTCGTTTTAGAAAGGTGTGTTTAAGGCACCTTTTTTATATGGGTTTCACGTAGGTGGATTTTAAGGAGAAGGGAAATACCAGAAGAAGGCATTAAATATGTGTTGAGTACAGGGGAAAGAAGGCATGGGATAGAGGGGCAGCAGAACCAAAACAGTTGGGAGACCTCTGACATGGACACGGGATTTAAAAAGATTCAAGAGTAGCAGAGGGAGGTGTGGGGTTAAAAAAGAATATGAATGGTAAGGACATACATAATCAAAAAAGGACAAAAATATAAGAAAAATTCTATAACTCAGAAGATAATGCATTATTACAAATTCCTTGATTTAATTAAATAGTAATGAGATACAATCATCATATTCCAGAGTCAGATCCTAGAATAGAATCCTTATGGGTTCAGAAAATCATCATCCTCTGGGACATAAAAAATACAGACTAAATAGCTGATGATAAAACTAATAACAACACTATTAAGTTAACAGAAAAAATATTTAAAGAAAAAAATATTACAGTATGTATATCAAGCTTGATAGTGATATGAGTAATAAACTATATGTAATCCAACTAACAGTAAAAATAGTATAATTCCTTTTTACCCCCTTTCCACAGGGGGGTTATTACCATATAAAAGGCCAACAACGTTCACAAAATATAAAGAATCCCTTCTTCCCACAAGGGTATGTGTAAACAGTGAGTGGACTCAATAATAGAGTGTTACGTGTACCTAGCGTCCGATCCCTTTCAATTAAGCAACGTGTGTATGGGACCTTGAGTTTGTCTACCTGTAGTTCTTCTACCTGGTCTTCAGTATATGTCCTAATCCTTGTGCAGTAGTTTGCTTCTTTGTTTTGGTTTACAGGATGGGTATTCACTTAAAGTGCTGATTGTGTTTTCTACCTTTTGCTGCATCTTAATTTTGAAATGAGGATTGCCAAATCCCATTTTTAACAGCTTTAATTTGTGTCTTGGCTTATTGGTATTGCTCCCTTTAAGGCTCATATTAAAATGTGTAAGCCCAGAGCAACAGTATTTTAGTAAATACTAGTGTGTAGTAAAACAACCTTGAAATGTCGAAAGATCAATACGATTTTATCACAAGTGCTATATTGTTCTTTTTGTTAGAATTCCCCAAGGATAGTGTAGAAAGGAATGTTAACACAGATTATAATATAGTGTATAGACATACTTGACTTTAATGGGGTATACAACTGCTTTTGTCATGAACATTTTTTATGCATGGTTGAAATTTTTTTTTCATAATCCATTACCTATGTTCATTAAGTAGACATACACAGATAAAACACATTTGAAGGCAGGGGAGGGCGGATGGGGGGGGGGGGGGGTTTGAAAGCCAACAACAACTAATAAAATGAAGTGTCAAGAATTTTTTTACAATTTGTATCTCTTCAATTAAATGATCAGCAACAAGATGAAAAACTGGGTTACCTGTTCCATTACTTGTAATGTATTTAACCTGTAATAGCAAGTGAACAATTATCACATCATATGAACGCTAAAAATGCGAATCACCATCAGAGCCTTGCCGACAAAGAGGCTGCAATGCAAAACACTTTTGGGGGACGATAACATAAATTTAAAGATTAGGCGAAAGACCTAAAACAGGAACCCATAACAAGCAACTCTATCCCTGTGAAACCCAAGGAATAATACAACCATCAGCCAGTCAATAGCCCATTGAGAGAAACAGGACAAAAGAGCGGATCTACTATCATCCCTCTCCCACCCCACCGTTATTCCTCCCTTCGCTCCCATCCCCCAAGGATTTAATTACCACATTGGGGCGTCCCCGATCTGTGGCGCCAAGATGTGCCAACTTTTATCTAGCAGTCCCCTAATTTTACTCCAGTCACTATTGTGTTGTGTGATAAATCTAATCTTTTTGTCTCTGACCTTTCTGGTAAATCTACCTAATTCAGTCTGTTCAATTACCTATACGATAGGCAAAAAAATATTGACAGACAACTATTACGTTTATTGACTGGTAGTCAGTTAAGGGCATGTCCACCCCAAAACTATAATCCCCCCCCACTAATGGCCCCACCATGTAGTGTAATAAAATCCTTACCTCAATCCCAGCTCCATATGGTTCTCCTGTAGTCCCCCCCCCAAGTCCCAAACCAAAAACTGCCCACCAGGAGGATAGCAGAGTCCATATAGGACGGCCTCCTGTCTCGTCTGGCATGCATACTGCAGCCCCTCTCCCTCCCCCCCCCTCCCCTCCCCTCTCCCCTCCCTCTCTGCAATCCCTCCCCCTACCATAAAAACCCTTGTCCATATAAGTATTTCTTTCCCCAGCCCCAACCACTAAAATAATTAAGAAAGTCCCCCGAATTCTACTTACCTTCCACTCTCCCCCGACATTCTGAGAAGCCGGCAGCCGCGTCCGTGATTGGCTGCCTCTCAGCATATCACAGACACCGCTGCCTTTCCCCGCTGCTTGCAGTGTCTTGCAAGCAGAAGGCCGGGCTGGGCGTCGAAGGAGAGAGGAAGGTAAGAAAGATTGGGCACTTTCTTTAAAATTATTTTATAGTGGTTGGGCTGGGGGAAGGCATATATTAGATGTAGAAATTTTTTTATAAGGGTGGACATGCCTTTTCAACAGAAATATCAGGTGACCTGTGTGTACCAGTCCTTGCATATTTAAAGGACAACTCCAGCCCAAAAAATTAAGTGTTTTTTTCATCATTGCCGCGCAAAACCCCACTTGCGTTTTAATTCTTACCTTCCCCTAACGCTCCTAAGCTGAGTTATACGAACTTACACATAACCGATCCATCATCAGAAGTCTAGTCTCCTCTGCTCAGAAGTAAAGCACGCTTCCATTCGCTTATTTGGTAGTTGCTGTCATTGACTGTGACATCAAGGTCGCGGCCATAGCTGACAGTAAATACATGAAGAAAAGCAGATCCTGCGAGGGATCGACTTTGTGTAAATTCTTATTACTCAGTGGGGAGTGTAAAGGGTAAGATTAAAACACAAGTGGGGTTTTTGGGGTAATAATGCTTAAACACTTTTTTTTTAGCTAGAGGTTACCCTTTTAACAATTACTCCACCGTTTGCATGCTATTATATTTGCAAGCAACTTCGTGACATATGAAAGTAAATCAGTTGTTTACACCATAAATAATTAAAATAACTGACCCTAAAAAATAAAACTCTAAAAAAGTTTTTTAACTATCATTTAATTATACTGTAAATGACAGCTTAATTCATAAATAAATTAATTACCTTGTGATCTGCTGCCAGTTTCTTCTAAACCCTGATTTACTGATGCAATTATTTTTGACTTACTTGCCTAGGTCAAAAAAATTATCGAGGAGATTGTTAAGTACATTGCAGCATCACAGAAGCAGGGAAGGAGCCTGACCGGCAGTCCGAACATTGATTTACAGTTTTCTGAACTGTATGTTGGCCCTGTAGGACAACCATTTTTAGCAACAAGAGAAAGTTAGAGTTTTTTAAACAACTATACAGTTCTCATTGGGGGTGTGGACATGCCCTTTCATTTGCTTTCTAAGATATATACTTGTTTTTTACCCTAAACTAATTTAAGGTGTAAAATCCCATATAACCACATAAAGTATCTATTATCTATCATCTATCGTATCTAGATAGATAGATAGATAGATAGATAGATGAAGATAGATAGAGATGATAGAAAAGGCACGTACAGCAGCGCATCATGGTTTTTTCTTTCAATTCCATATTATTTAGTGTTTAGACAAACACTCGATAAATAAATATTGGAATTGAAAGAAAGACCAATGAGTGCGCTGCTGTACGTGCCTTTTTGTATATATATATCAGATGCCACCGGGCATTTGAAGTATAAGAAGAAGAGTGTGCAGAAACCCATGATTGTGAAGTATATATATATATATGGTGCAAGTTGGTTTTTTATGTGTTAATTTATATAGTTTTATTTGCGAGAGTTAGTTACATATATGATTAAAATATATGTGTAAAGCTACCCGCCACTACAAGGCCTCCATATTAGGGTAGTCCTACTTAGAATGACCATTTTAGTATAATGGGTTATTTTTGTAGTGTAATTATATGTATTAGAAAGTTTTTTCCTAATGATAACTTCCGCGGCACTTGGAGCCTTTCCCAGTAGTTCCGTCTTCCAGGGGTAGTTTGCGGCTGGTCGGGCTGATGAAAACCAGGCTCCCGAGTGTTGGGAGGCTCCGTGGGACTTTTGGCACTTTGGAGCTTCTTCCGGTAGTTCTGACTTCCAGCGGGTGTTGTGTTGTTTGCGGCCGAAAACCAGGCCTCCAGGCCCCGCTGCGAGTGTTGGAGGCTCGCGGGACTTACTGGACATTGGAGTCTTTCCCGTTAGTTACGTCTTCCAGGGGGTGTTTGCGGTTGTTCGCAGCCGAAAACCAGGCTCCCAGGCCAGCTGCGAGGGCTCCCACGGCACTTGGAGCCCTTCCCAAACACTCGCTTCCCAGTTGAATACATACAATACTGTACACACATTAATCCCTCCTCCAGCTAATCCCCAGGGCTCTCAAGCAGGAACGGGCAGCGTCTCAATACCTAGCAACAGCAGGGATCGCCCCCCATTTCTTAGGCATGCTTCTCTCCCAGTTAAACAGAACACTATTGGCTTTTACGGATTCTGACCAATGTGAAAGGGGTTTGTTAGATGCTGTTTTCCACACATGCGGCAGTAAGGAGGAACCTGGTGCTTGTTTAATATGGGGTATTTCTATTGGCTGCTAGAATACAGTCGGCCACTATTACAGTAATGTGACATTTATAATAATGTGTACTAACCTGGAAGCTGATCATTGTGAGCACTGCTGCTAACAGGACAGGAGAAGAGACGAGAGAGAGAGGGAACAGACGAGAGAGAGAGACGAGAGAGAGAGAGACAGAGAGAGAGAGAAGAGAGAGCAAGAGACAGAGAGAGAGAGACGAGAGCGACAGAGAGAGAGAGACACACACAGAGAGAGAGAGAGACAGAGACACAGAGAGACAGACAGCAGAGAATGTACACTAAAGAAAAAAAAACATTTAGACACTTACCAGCATAGGAAGGAAACTTCCCTTCAGGAAGCAGCCAAAACAAAGGGTCCTTAGTAAAGCAGCCTGTGTTGGAGAAAGAAAAGTCTTCAGTATAAAGCAGTGTCTCACCGCTTCCACTAACACATTGCTTTAGATGTGAAGCTCTCTCCACAATGCAATACAGCAGGTTATAAACTCTAAAGCATCCTGACACTCTCTCCACAATGGCAATACAAGCAGGAATGTTCAGCTACACTTACTGGGAAAGCAAACTTTTTTTTGATGCCATTAACTCGCACATGCTCACTAAGTCTACCACAATGCAAAGCTAAAGGAGAGTTACGGTAAGCATGCATTGCATCCGGATGTGATGTAAACACTGCGGATCCTTTTTCATTGGCTAGAGCTACAGCAGCTACCAGAAGCACAACTATGGAATAGTAAGGACAATAAGGAATTACAGCAAATTCCTTTTATTTTCCCATGGAGAAATGAATAAATTTGAGGGTGTGTCTATAGCTCCCATTTTGACCAGTCAGTCAAATGTGGGGAGATTCTGTAGTTAGTATTTTTTATTTTTTTTTTCATATGCCATTTACACACTGTTACACACTTATTGTCTTTATTTAGACAGATAATAAACTAATTAATGTTATACCTTTTACATACATATACACTGTAACCATGTATAATATTATTTTAGCCTACCCCCACCTACATAGTACAGTCCTAAAAACTCAATGCAATCCCACAAAATGGAAAATATTTTTATATAAAGGAAGGACTATTATTAAATATGGTTTATTATATCCCGTGTTATAATTCCAGTTTTTCAGTTTCATTTAAAGCAGACAGGGATAATCAGTTTTTTGAAAATCCTTCTTAATTTCTCGGTGACCCCTACTATATATGGGATGACCATGTTCTCTCTGGCTGTCTTGCTTTCCCCTTCACTGTTGGTATTCGTGTTCTTTTCGTTCCTTCTACTACTTTTGACAAAGGCCCAGTCTGGATATCACAAGTTTAAGGGCTCCTCTGAGATGTTTCATTCTTTAGCCTTCACTTGTGCTAGAGGGGATGTTCTCACTCTGTGTGCAGGTTCGATGACACCCAGCGTGTATCTAAAGGATGGTGGGAGTCCAAAATATCAAATACTGATCTGTAGTGTTGGTTTTCTGTAAACCTCTACTTCCAGTTTATAATTTTCCTTTTTACCAAGCACTTGAATAAAAATTGCTTAGCGTTTAGAAATGATGCTAATTTTGCCCCAACCAATCAGAACTTATGTAACATTTGAAAGCTAACATGTGGGATGGTTGGGGCAAAATTAGCACCATTTAGACGATAAATTTTTTTTATGAATAACCCCCATGTTTCTAATCTAACAGTTTCACAACATTAGTTTCTATATCTAACATGCTTTCTTTGTCTAACATAGATTCATTATATTCTATTGTATATGTATCATATAATAATATTATATATATCTCACTTTCCAAAATATTATGACAGTAACCAATACTGATATATTCTTTACTTTGTTCCATTACAACTATTGATTTACGCGTTGGCTCCCTCTCTGTTTTCCCACCCTGCCTCTTCTCTCTTCTGTGTACCATCTCCCACACTGAGCACTAGATGCTCTCTTGCCCCCCTTTTCCGTCGCAATTAATACTCCCCCCTTTTTTTAATTTTACTAAACTTTTAAGTTGATCTCTGTCACTACCCCTATTTCCATGTGCCCCGTTTCTCTCTCGGCATTTAGACCATACCTTGGTGAGCACACCGGTTCTGTTGCCAATATGATGTTTTGTACTGAGGACTTATTTGTCTACACATTTATCCCCATTTTCCCCATCAAACTGCACGGTAATGCTCTTTTTCCCCCCCCCACCGTGTTTCTTCTCAGTTAGTGTAGACCCTTCGTACCTTCATGCCACATTTTTTACTTTTACCCGAATATGAATCTTTGGTTATGGTCCCTGATTTCTGCTTCCTACCTCACCCTGTATTTTTCGCGCACCCACATGACCTTCTATAGCCCTGCGTTCTGGATCACATTTTAAGTTCTCGCTCTTGTACTGATTGATAATTTTCCACATTCTGGTCCAGTACTACATTATAATTAGTTGTCTTCAAAGCTCTAAAATCCATCTAAAACCCATGTTAACCCGAAATTTCTTCAGGTTAACATGTGTTTTAGACGGAATTGTGCCATAATGTATCTCCCCATGGTCTTTAAATAGATCTTGGATCTATATACCAGTATTCCCAGTTTCTATAGAATTTGATAAAAATTTCCTGGGAACAGGCAAATGTTTTTTTCGTATAACATATTGTTAGTTAAATGGTTTAATAGTTCTTTTAGAGTTGGAATTTTTTTTTGTTTTCATGATGGTGAATATATGGTAAATTATAGATGTTTGGTTATCTGGTCTATAAAATAGTTTAAACCTATATTTAGTAGTGTTAAGGCAGGGTTAATATTTATTTTTATATTGAAAAGATTGTTTATGAAGTATTCAATTTTGAACCACATTTTTTAAATTTTAGGGCAATGCCACCAAATATGGAGGAATGATCCTTGTTGTTGGTAATTTCTCCAGCATAGAGGTGAGTATGTGGTAAACCATTTGGATAACTGCAGGGGGTTTCTGTAATATCTGTATGTTATTTTTTTTATTTATTTCCCAATGTGATATACAATATATTTAGTTTAGTTTATATGTAGATTTTGCCACTTCTATCCATTGTTCTGTTGTTATCCCTGTAGGTGTTTTGAACATTGTTTGTGGTTGTTATAATGTTTGAAAGTTATTTTTGTAATCAATGTGTGTGTTTTTTTGATATTACTTCTTTTGGTGTCTGTGTTTCTGATTAAGTTTATTAGATTTACTTGAATTTTTTCTTTGGTTGTTTTTATATTCCTTTTGGATTTAAAAAAGCTTTTTTTATTTGGTGAAATATTCTTTATTGCTAACATAGTTTTACAACATAGTTTCTATATCTAACATAGTTTCACAACAAACGGAGATTCAATAAAAGTTCTTATCGTTTAAAATAGTGCTAATTTTGCCCCAACCAATCAGATTTTATTTAACATTTGAAAGCTTACATCTGAATGGTTGGGGCAAAATTAGCACCATTTTAAATGATAAGAACTTTTATTGAATAACCCTGATAGTTTCTATATCTAACATATCTGTTGTATTCAATTAGATCAACTGGACTTGAAGTTTAGTTCTTAAAGACGTTTCGCTAGTCATCCAACTGGCTTTCTCAATTCAGAATGACTTGTAAAAGAATCTGTGGCAAATATGTACCCTGGAAAATTCCAATTAGCATATCACAGCCAAGTGTTAAGGGCGTGATTGGATAGTGTCTATGAGGTGTTATAGGACCGCCCAGAGTAAGGTGTCAAAACAGCATTGTACATGGCAAACAGTTGGTGTTGAACCCCCCCCACCTCTATTTAGGCTTGGTTTCTTTATTTTCACATAAATTGCCTCCTTAACACCTCTCTTGAACCAGTCACGTTCCTTTGCCAATATGTTAACATTACAATCTTCAAAGGTATGTCCTTTATCCTTAAGATGCAGGTACACGGCTGAGTCCTGACCCGAGGAGTTGGCTCTTCTGTGCTGGGCCATACGTTGATGCAGTTGCTGTTTGGTCTCCCCCACATACAAATCAGAGCATTCTTCACTGCACTGCACTGCGTATATGATGTCGCTTTTCTTGTGTTTCAGTATTGGGTCTTTCAGATGTACCAATTGCTGCCTCAGTTTTTTGTTCAGTTTAAAGCAGACAGGGATATAATGTTTTTTGAAAATCCTTCTTAATTTCTCGGAGACCCCTACTATATATGGGATGACCATGTTCTCTCTGCTGTCTTGCTTTTCCCCTTCACTGTTGGTATTCGTGTTCTTTTCTTTCCTTCTACTACTTTTGACAAAGGCCCAGTCTGGATATCCACAAGTTTTAAGGGCTCCTCTGAGATGTTTCATTTCTTTAGCCTTCACCTCTGTGCTAGAGGGGATGTTCTCAGCTCTGTGTGCAGGGTTCTGATGACACCCAGCTTGTTATCTAAAGGGTGGTGGGAGTCAAATATCAAATACTGATCTGTATGTGTTGGTTTTCTGTAAACCTCTACTTCCAGTTTATAATTTTCCTTTTTACCAAGCACTTCAATAAAAATTCTTATCGTTTAAAATGATGCTAATTTTGCCCCAACCAATCAGAACTTATGTAACATTTGAAAGCTAACATGTGATTGGTTGGGGCAAAATTAGCACCATTTTAGACGATAAATTTTTTTTATTGAATAACCCCCATAGTTTCTATATCTAACAGTTTCACAACATAGTTTCTATATCTAACATACTTTCTTTGTCTAACATAGATTCATATATTCTATTGTATATGTATCATATAATAATATTATATATATTCTCAACTTTCCAAAATATTATGACAGTTAACCAATACTGATATATTCTTTACTTTTGTTATAAAATATATTGATTAGCTGGGTACACACATGAGCAGATTTTTTGGGTAAAAAAAAATCTTATTTCAGTGGCTCTTGGCAAACCCTGGATCAGATGAAAGAGTGATTGGACATGACATTAAATAACTGCAGATTGTATGGTCCATAGGAGACTTTCTCTGCAACCGACAGAACTTTGTTATGGCTGACTGCATAATATCGGCAAAGGTCGGGACAAAGTTCTTTTTTACTGAGAAATCCACATTTGCACTACATTATAATTAGTGTCTTTCAAAGTCAGAGCTGTGACACTGACGGTTGATCTGACAGAATTTGCTGAATATTGCCGGTTTCGGGAACTATCAGGCAAGATGGAAAATTTCCATTACCAGTTCCTTTTACTACAGTAATAGGAGACTATTACATCAGACCATGTATGGGCACATTGAATAATCATTCTTTATAAAGAATATACTGTATGGAACAATCATTCCTGTGTAGAGATGGCTGGCATCGCAGATCCGAAACCGGTTTTGCGGTGGACCTCACATAATTTCCGGAATGACCAACCTTTACAATTTTTTTTGAGTTTTGAAATTTTTGAAAGTCCTTGAATGTTCAAGGATTTACGAACGTTCAAGCGATTTCCAGCCGTTCGGTAATCCTCTATCGGAGGTTCGAGGATTCTGCAGCCGGACGGGGTCCAACAGCTTAAGAGCTCCCACAGCTTGAAACTGGGACCCCCCTCACCAGCACTTATAAGTGCCCTTGTGGCACATGGAAGGGCCCTTGTGGAACTAACAAATGCCTTTTGGGGCTTAAGGGGTCCCGCAACTCGAACTGGGACCAGTTTTCCCTCTAAGCTGTGTGCTTGTGCTCGCGCACACATCTCTGCAGGCCTATGCACACTGGTTAAAGTGGTGCGCAAACAAAAATTTACTTTTGCATGCGCACAGAAAATATATTTCTGTGCTCACAGCCAATTTGAGGTTAGAGGGAACATTGACCGGGACCCCCCTCCCCAGCACTTATAAGTTCTCTTGTGGTCCTTGGAAGGACCCTTGTGGCAATAACAAGTGCCTTTTGAGGCTTAAGAGGTCATGTAGGTCCTGTACCGGGCCCCCCTCCCCAGCAATTTGAAGTGCCCTTGTAGCACTTACATATTTGATATATGATATCATATGATCACACATTAACCAATTATATTTGAATAATAAAATTCAAATATGATTGGTTAATGTGTGGTCATATGATTGCAAAAATGTAAATATTAACCAATCACAATTGGATTTGCTCTTTCGCAAACCTATATAAAGAGGTGCAAACCTCTGCGGAGCTCAGAAGTCATTTCAGTGATGGCGGAAGAAAGAAGAAGGAAGAAAAAAGATGTCAGCAACATCGGTGACGTTAATGTCGCCAGCGGTGGCGATGTCCCTGATGACCGCAAGACTTTGGATCAAAATGTCAGCAACATCGGCGGCGTTGATGACCCCAGCGTTGGCGGTGTCACTGGTGGCCGCAGTGACATCGAATGGTATCTGCAACATCAGCAGAGTTGGTGTCGCCGGCTGGAAAGAAAGAAGACACGCCACAAGGGCACTGCTAAGTGCCGCAGAGGATGGTCCCAGTACGAGCTGCAGGACCCTTTAAACCCCAAAAGGCACTTGTCAGTGCTACAATGGTCCTTCCAAAGGCCATAAGGGCACTCATAAGTGCTGCCGGACCACTTAAGCCCAAAAAGGCATGTCCAAGGATCACAATGGTTCTTCTAAGGACCTGGGAGGGAGTACCTTAATCCTTGAACGTCTGAATTCTAGAATCCTCGAATGTTCAAGGATTCTCAAAATTGGATGTTCGAGGATGCAAAGGAATCCTTTCTGAAAGAATCTGGAGCAACTAAAAGTGAGAGACCCATGCACATATATACTTCAACTACAATTCACACCTTTTTGTTCTATGGAACTTGTATTGGGGCTTTTACGTTTTTGCAGCTTCTATGGGACATGCTCACGGGATTATTGTGTCTTTATTATTCCAAGGTGAGTTTCTATCTTAGCCTTTCACCTAGTGATTAGGGGTTTAAACGATATATTTATTAGTACTGTATTTGTATGCACTTTAATAAATGTACGTCTATATGCACCTTAATATATAAACCCTGTTTTTTTGGTGTGGTTTTATGGGGTGCTTTCCTGGCCCATTATACTGCTTTTTTTTTTGTTTTTTATTGAGTTTCTTGTAGCCTCTTGGACTTTGAGTCCAGAGTATAACCAGGTTCTACACTGGCCATCAAGCTGGATTGTTTCTTCACACTATATGTGGTCTGAGGAGCTTATTTTTCCTGGCCGCATCCTTTTATTAGTGATGGCTGTCCACCCATTTTATTATAATTGTTTGTGTATGGGGATATTCATATTCATAAATTAAAAAATTAAAACCCCTATGTTTTTACTGTTTGCTCTAGCACCAATACAATTTTTTGATATTATATGGGGTGCAATTCATTGATCATCCTTTTCTTTGTTTGTTCTAATTTTTTACATCCAATTACCGTATGTCATTTAAAACACATGCCATTTTTAGCCAATAGTAAAAAGCAGTGTATGCCAGGCAAAGAAATTATGCAACCTCTCTTACATACATTTGTGGATGTCAACTATAATCACTGTGAGATCTGCCATGTTTGGATACCTGAGTGGAGATTAATATGAGCTGAAAAGCCTTAAAGGTGAGATAAATGGATTTATCGCTCTTCTTATTTTAATTTCTCTCCACGTGATAAGTGTCTCTACCCAATATGTTAGTTTTCACCTTCCCCTCTACCTACAATGTTTAACTGTTTCAGTGTTCCTGAAAAGCCTTAATGGTGAGATAAATTGATTAAGAGCTGTTCTTATTTTAATTTCTTTCCACTTAAGTGATAAGTGTCTCTACCCAGTATGTTAGTTTTCACCTTCCCCTCTCCCTATATGTGTAACTGTTTCAGTGCTCCTGAAAAGTGCTCTCTTGGGATTATGAAAGGTGATTGGGTGACTGGTACACATTATATGCATATATCAAAATATACGTAGTAATGTTAAGAAAGACTGCTCAGATATAGATATAATACCCATGATATATAGAAAATTGGGCTGTTGTACATCCATATTAAAGTGCAACTAGAGACCAAAAATACAATACATACAAAAAATAGAATTTTAGTGCACAAACAATTCTAATTGCATATTGGCTAACTCCATAAGGTCACTGCTACAAACAACCTGCTAAACCCTGGATAAATAAAACCAATAAGTTCAATAAGTTTGGCCAAATTATTTTAAGCCCAGTCACCACGTCAAGGTTGCTTTCTTTAACTGGGTCCTAACCTACTGGTACTTGCCTTTTTGGCTACATGAGCAGAAAGCTTATCTTGTGTGGCCTGGATGCTTGAAGCTGACTCTCTAGTTTAAAGTACTTTGCTCAAACGATACATGACCTAACTTTGGGTGGGGTATAATTTCCCAGAAGGCTTGGTCAAACCTTCAATGTAACACACAATATATAGAAAATTGGGCTGTTGTACATTCATATTAAAGTGCAACTAGAGATCAAAAGTATAATACATACAAAAAATAGAATTATAGCGCACAAACAATTCTAATTGCATATTGGCTACCTCCATAAGGTCACTGCTACAAACAGCCTGCTAAACCCTGGATAAATAAAAGCAATTAGTTCAATAAATTGGCCAAATTATTTTAAGCCCAGTCACCACGTCAAGGGTGCTTTCTTTTTTAAAATAATTTGGCCAACTTTTTGAACTAATTCCTTTTTTTTATCCAGGGTTTAGCAGGTTGTTTGTAGCAGCAACCTTATGGAGGTAGCCAATATGCAATTAGAATTGTTTGTGCACTAGAATTCCATGTTTTGTATATAATTCCCATGCAGGCTAATCCAAACTGCACACCTAATATGTAAATGTCTGTGTTATATGCATTAAAGGAACAATAAACAAAAAGTAAGTAAAAGTTTTTTTGTTTTTATTTAAATGTCCTCTTCTTTTTTCCTTCTTTCTTTTCATTTGAAAGTACCCAGGGTTAGGACCTAAACCTCTAGGTCCTGATTCATGGGTTAAGATACTAACACCCACACTAACCTTAAAACTAAACTTAAACTTGCTCTTGCTAGTACTCTTCTTTACTATTTCTGTGGATGGGAGTGGAATATGGAGAAGAGCACACTGGCGATGGCATGTTTAAGATATAATTGCAGGCATTAGTAGCTTAACCCAGGGGTGAGGACATAGCATTTTAGATCCTCACTATGGGACTTTATAATGTAGGTAAAAATGAACACTATTGTAGTCTGTTAAATATTTCCTAAATTTGCTAGGAGGTAGGAGCACTTGCTTTTATCTTCTGTACAGCAGAGATATCAGCAGCAGATACACAATCCTGCTGCTTTGCACTGTTCACATTCACTTAAGTACAATAAGAATGTTTGAGTAATAGAAACAAGAGTTTAAATAACTGGCTCTGGGGTTACGATCAACAACACAGGCAACCAAGTTCTTCATTAATAAATCCAAAGGCACACACACAATGATATTAATAAACATTGTCCACATATCGACATACTCACGCAAACAAACAATTATATGAAACCAAGGTTCACTTCCCATATAAGTAGAATATAAACATTTGGTGTTAAGCAACTATAATAGAATGCTTAGTCTAGTTCAGTAATACAAACACAAGTCAAATAATTATAATAAATACTGTACATATACTCATTTATAGCCTCATGCCCCCTTCAAACAAGTCCAAATGTTTCTGCCCATATGTAAATATCATTGGTAATGCTGTAATAAAATGTCCCATACTTTACAGAGACTGCACAAGTGCAATAAAAAGGTTATAATTTGTGAAACTATTACATATACTAAGAAAAAGAAAAAAAAAACCGGAAGTCTCCAAGAACCCACAAGCAAGGCACATTTTACATAATGGTCAAGACCCAGAGAAAGCCCTATTGCGGAAAGTAACTAGGGCCACACATGTGTTGGTCCAGTGAGTTTGGACATAGCGGACATTTACCTTCCTTCAGCCGGAGATTGTGTGGTCCGACTGAATATCAACTATGCATCAGAAATGGCACTGAGTAAAGAAGTGTGGCTATCTGTTGTAAATACAACTTTATCAGCTTATAGGTTCTCCTGAGGTTGTATAAGCAATGCATGTGCAGGTTTGATCCTGGATGTGTCTGTAGGATGAGCGGACCTTTGATAGTTCAGGGATGCCAGAATTTTCAGCACTTGCACTTTATTGTGATTATGCTATTTTAATATTGGTATTTATGTGTCTTATAGATGTTGTTTTTTTGGTGATTTATTGGTGCTATTTTGCTTTCACAATAAACACATTTTTACTTGTTTGACCATTATGTAAAATGTGCTGTACTTGGGGATACAGAATATGTACACATACCCCTTGTGCACTGCTGCTATTCAGCTTTGTGCAACTATAACATTATACTAATTCAGTAATACAAGACGAATAATTATCTTCATTAATATATATAAGACTGTACACGTCCCTACATAAATAGCCCCCCCCTCCATCTTACCCAAGTCCAAATGTCTCTGCCCATATGTAAATATATTTAGTAATACTGTCATATAATGTCCCATATATTACAGAGGGTGGCAAGTGCAATAAAAATGTTTGGTGTTGTGCAACTATAAGAGTATACTGATTCAGTGATGCTGTGCACACTAATGCAACCAAGATTTATTTTTTATACAGAGGGTAATTTAACTATAAAGGTGGAATAAATTCTGATTATTATCACCATTGTTAATAAGCAAAACCGTGCCATTTTGTAGGGTGCTTAGGCTTTTATATCCACTGTGCAGACACCCCACCCTGGCAATTTCAATTTCCAGGATTTACTTGCATGACAGCAATAGAAAGGTCTGGACCGGCAATAGTGTCAGTGACTGGCTGAGAAATATGACTAGCTGACTCTAAGTGTCCAAACTATGTTTATTAGTGTTCATAAACATTATGTGGTTTTGTACATACAAGGGTAACCCTCAAAATGTGCAAATAATGTACTTTTAGGAATGTTACATTGTATCCAATAATGTATTTGGCTAGGAAGGTTGACACATTTAAAGGAAAGGTTCAATAGAAAATCATTATTTTAATATTTTATTTTCATTGTTTTATTGCTATTATTTAAATAGCTATTTTATATTACATATGCCTAGTTATTCTACATATTCTCTTTTACTTTGAAAAATCATTTGATTTCATCCTAATTGCTTTGCTTTGCTGTGGTGAGTAGAGATCTGACATTTCAGGTTCTAATGGTCCTTCTTCTTCCCAGGATGCACCACTTCCATGGAATGTTCCTAATAGTAATTTCTATTGATTAGCTTTTGAATGGGTAAAACATGCTCAGATCTGAATTCACCCAGGCGCTGGGTCAAGGGCAAGACCATGATTTGAAAAGTTCAGATAAAATAAGGTTAAAATAGCAATGGTAACTTACTATAAATGGCTCTGGGACCTATGAAATGGTCTGGGGAACACGTACAAATATTCAGAACTAAAGCAACTTCCTTCACACGCACACTACTTTTGAGCTATCACATTATTCATTCTAATATTTTTGAAAATTCAATATTTTTCTAAAATTTCTAGAATCTGTCTCTGAATCTTTCTCTAAATCTCTTAAAAAAGGGGTGTTCATTATTATACAAGAGTAATCATGCCCAGCACGGGGTGGCAAAGCTTCCTTGTTGTATACCTCAACAAAAGGGGGTAAAAATAAAAAATGCATACCTAGTTATCCTAACCTAGTTATTCTACATTTTATCTTCTGTTTTGAAAAATCAGTTGAATTTATACCCCTTGCTATTCCCTGCTTTTGACATTAGTGAGCTGACATTTCATGTCCCTTTTCTTCCCAGAATGCACACTAACGTGGAATGTTCCCAGTAACAGTAACAGTAGCCAGTGGCCATACAAATGTGATCCCTATTGCATTTTGCCGACAGATAACATTGGTATTTGTCAGCACACAACCCGACCGATCATCCATACGTGGTATGGGGATCGGTCGGCTGCGTGGCCATATTTGGGCTGAAATTATCATCTCCCTTTACTTAAAGTAAAAGGCCTATACCGACCGATGGAAATTTTCCATCTTTTAATATCAACCGTAATGCCTATGGTTATTATCATTAATTATCATTAATGTGTATGGCCACCTTCTACCGATTAGCTGTTGGATTGGTCAAAAGTGCTCAGATTTCTACTGAGCAACTGAATCAACGACTGGACCATGATGGTTACTACAGTACTTTAGGGGTCCTGCAAGGAAGTCAGTGTTTAGAAAGCATTTATTTATACACAGACAAAATGCTGAATGGGCAGGATAAGTTCATTAGGATGGGAAAATACATCTCTTGTTTCTTTTAGGTATATGTATTTTCACTGAACTTCCCCTTTAATCTTTATTTTTTGTAATTTTCATATTTGCATCATATAGGGGAGAGTGGGCCAAAGGGTAACACTGAATGTGGTTGGATTGTTTCCATAAAAATGGAATCCGAAAAGTTCGAAAACCAAGAAGGTTACTTTTTATTAAACACTATAATTTTATGAATAGTATTGATCAGTATTCATAATATTACATAGAGTTGCCCTCTTAGCTGACATTGTAATATATAACATCATAACTAGTTAGAATCATTATATTGCTAAATTGCCATATGTATAACCAACCTTCCTAGCCAAACACATTTACAACTAATTTATCAAGCACTTTGTTAATGAGTTCTCTAAGATTATACTGTAAACTACTGTAATTTGTGTTCCCTAAACTCCCTTTAAGGGGAAAATATCTCTATTTCCATCAGAAGCTATACAGAATTACATAATTAGATTCAAGCAACGATATCTCTGGAAAATATGACATCATATACCCTTTTCTTCTAAAATAAATGTGCCCCTTTTCTAATATTGCCTCCCTTACATTAGCATCTGGGTAAATTGGTCCATAATATGTGTATCTTTAAAAGGGGGGTTATAACATATAATAAATCACAGATTAAGTAAAACGTGTAACATGTTGCTATAACAAATAATGCTAAGAATAATATTTTTTTTTTGCCAAAATATGCAAATATTGTTAGGACTTTATAAAATCCAAGGCTGAGACAACATGATATTAAAAATTATACAGATGTTTATTTTGTATTATTGGTTTTCGGATTTCAAATTTCTTGAAAACTTGACATTCTAAAAAAGTATCTAATTTTGCATAAGAAAACTGTGGGATAAAACTAGTAATTTTATCTGTAGAGTCAAATTACTGGTTGTCAGCAAATACATTATACACTTGCAATAGCTCTGTTTAGATTTAACTTAATCATCCAAAATCTTGAGTGTGTTTTGAAGTTAAACATATCTTTTAGTTGCAAAATACTATATATGACACTACCAATATTTTTTATTGAGTATGGGTAACTTTCTTGCTGTTTTTTAGTTGAGGTTTGAACATCAAGCCCAATGAAGTAGAGCTTAGACTCTACTTCTCTTCTCTTACTGTTTTTACTCTCTTTCTCTCTCACTTTCTGTCTCTCTCTCTCTCTCTCTCTCCTCTCCTCCTCTCTCTCTTGTTCCCTAGCCTTGTTCCCAGCTGTCAACAAATGTAAACTTACATTAGAGGAGTGCCTGGGATACAGATTGGTAGAGTAGCAGAAGAGCTATAAGCTGTATTATGATTTTTCCCTGGAAATTATAGATTTGATAGCCAAAAGTAGTTTGGAGCACTATAGTGTCCCTTTAAATTTACATTACATATTTATTTTTTGCCTCTCACTTGTATGTTGACATTTTATTATAGAGTTAGAATCTGTTCATTTAGAGACTTTTTGTATTTCACAAGGAATCCATCATCTTCCTTTGAATCATTTGCTTTTCCTTCCCACCTAACAACAAATAACCTTTAGGATCTGGGACTCAATTTTTCAAAAATGTCACAGCGCTTAGCAGTGCTTAAAAAGGTAATGTTTCTGTATGTGTTGATGCAGAACATGATTGATCTTTACACTGCTGGGGAATATTTAATTCTGTCCAAAACACAAAAAAAGTGAAGCTTGTGTTCAAAAGCCACTAACTTTTGTTCTTGTTTTTAGCTAATAGTACAGATTTCATGTCATTATTGTTGGGAATATGACATTAAAAGGTATTCATTTTATCAGATTGATGTCAATAATTTGTCACATACAGCCATTTACAATACTTAAAAGGAAACTACAGGAGAAAAAAACAACTTTAGGTTTGAAATAAATATGTAATGAATAATGCTTTATGTTTTCCCTTGGTGTTTAGAAGACCAATGTAATATTAGTGTATAATATGCATGGGTAATATAAAACGTAACTATGCATCTGCAGCAAACAATGCTATGTTCCAATAGAACCTTACCATTGCAGAACTTTTTAATGCCAAACAATGGCTTTAAAGTCATGGTTAAAATGGTTAAAATCTGAAGGCGGATGCACGGAGAGCCATTATATTTATATAATATGGCCAATGCAATTGAACCTGGCAGCTGATAGTGACTCTCCATGCTTCCCCCTGTTAATGGAAAACTGGTTTTGGTTGTTTAGATCTATTTAATTCATTCAATACACTTGAAGTGGAGCTGGTTTCATTTTGTGAAAAACGATATTCTGCATTAGTGTTCTATCAAATGGGGGTATGGAATTCTACATTTATTTACATTTAGTTGGAGAATTGTGTTTTTTGTGTTTGATGCAAGATACAGGAAATTCGTGAGATAAGAGCAGAGAAATACAAGTGAGATCAGAGCAGGCATAAAACTTTAAGGTCAAAATCAAGCCGAGATAGATAGAGAGAGATCAGAGCAGGCATAAAACTTCAAGGTCAAAATCAAGCTGAAATAAATAATGAGAGATCAGAGTCGGCATAAAACTTCAATGTCAAAATCAAGCCAAGAGAGATAATGAGAGACCAGAGCAGGCATAAAATTTATGGTCAAAATCAAGCCAAGATACTGTAGATAATGAGAGATCAGTCCATGTGGAAAGGAGGAAGAACAGGAAGGGTCAACCAACAACTGCCACTGCAGCTAGAAAGTGGTTTCACTTTTACATCTTTGCACTAACTGCTGCAGGGGTCATGATGTCCTGAGGGTGTTGCTATGTTGCTGGCTAGATTAGTTCCTTACAAAATTATGCTATTCATGTATCCCTTAAGTGACATTGTCTGGTAAAGAATGCTAAGGGCTGAAGTTTATAAATCAACCAAAACTATTTATTTCTGTCTTAGATGCATTTTAAAGAAATATATTTAATTGACTTGGCTGTCTTTAAGATCTTCAGGTTCTACCCAAGTTACCCCTTGAAGCTGCCCCTCTGGCCTAGGAAAACCCTGCCTCTTTTAAAAGTCCCCTGGATAAGGTTGAACAGCGAAGATGGTCATGAACTACTAAGGGTTCATTTTCACAGTAACGTTTCAGCCATCCCAACTTTCAACCACGGCCAATATCATGTTCCCTTTTATTTCATTTCCAGTTACATTCTTCAGTCTTGACATTGGCCATTAATAGGAAATTCTTGCCTGAACTCTTCCCTTGAAAAATCACATTTCAGTTATGGAGATACGTTTCTATTAAACATTGGCAAAAAATAATTTGCTTTAATAAATAATAAAGCTTCATAAACAGCTTAATATTATTTCTAAGCACCGGCAGCCGCGTCTGTGATTGGCTGAAAGGAAGCCAATCTCGGACGTGGCTGCCAGCAGTTCAGAATGATTGGGGGACTTTCTGGCATTAATATTATTGCAGTTGGGCTGGGGTATGAGGCTGCCTATCATCACATACTAAAAGGTTTTTACACTATGGGGAGGGCTTGCAAAATGGGAGGGAGAGGGAGGGGGGGAGGCCAGCAGTGCGCATGCCAAACTTCTCCCGGAGCTATCCTCCTGGTGGCTACTTTTTTTTTACCATTTGGAGCTGGGATGTAAGGTCATGTCAGCAACCCTCCCGGAGGCTTCACAAAAACCATAGGACAGGAAGACAGCCACAGCTCTTCAGTTTCCTGGACTGTGGACAAGGACTATAGGAGAACCAGAAGGAGCAGGATTGTAAGGTAATGATTTTTTAAAACTATACAGAGGGGCAAGCACTTGGGAAAATTTTAGATTTTGGGGGGGACATGCCCTTTACAGAAAAACTCTGGTCTCCAAATAATTGGTCTTTATTAAATGAGCAAACTCCTACCTTTAAAGTTACTTCAGGATCATGATTTTAGCTGCAGTCTATGCAAAGTTACAATAGTATAAAAGGTGTTTTTCTTGCTAATACTGTCGGCTGTTACATTACAAGCACCACTACTCAAGTCTCAGTTAGGAGAATGCCCACTACTGGGAAAGAGCATCATCAGCTGCATCAGTCCCCCAATTATCTAAATAATTTTTAAAGCTAGCTACAAACCTGTTTTTTCCCCTCTCTCTAAGATAGTATAGTATAGTATAGTATTTGAGGTTGAATAAAGACATACGTCCATCCAGTCCAACCCATCTAGCAATATCCTCATTTCCTGCCTAACTGTTGATCCAGAGGAAGGCAAAAAAAACCCACCAAATTTATGAAGGGGGGAAAAAATTCCTTCCTGACTCCAAATGGCAATCGGAAATTTCCCTGGATCAACTCTACTTTATGTATCAATACCAGTAACTTGCAACATTCCTTCCACTGGAAGACAGTTCCATAGCCTTACCGTTCTCACAGTGAAAAACCCTTTCCGAGCTTGAAGCCTAAACCTTTTTTCTTCAAGTCTTAAGGGATGTCCTCGTGTCCTTTGACATGTTCTATTGGTGAACAATGCCCCAGATAGTTTATTGTATGGCCCGTTAATGTATTTATACACAGTAATCATATCCCCACGCAAGCGCCTTTTCTCCAGCGTACATAATTGTAACTTTTCCAGTCTCTCTTCATATTCAAGCTCCCCCAATCCCCTTATTAATTTAGTTGCCCTTCTCTGAACCCTTTCCATTTCAAAGATGTCCTTTTTGTACACAGGATTCCAAAATTGCACTGCATATTCCAAATGAGGCCTTACCAATGCTTTGTAAAGAGGGAGAATTACATTTTCCTCCCTTGAATCCATACCTCTCTTTATACAAGACAATACCATGTTGGCTCTGGCTGTTGCCTCCTGGCACTGCTTGCTACCTTTAAGTTTGTTATCCACCAAAACTCCAAGATCCCTTTCCAACAGGGATTCACTTAACACAGAGCCATTTATAGTATAAGTAGCACAAGTATTTTTAAGTCCAAAATGCATCACCTTACATTTATCAACATTGAATTTCATCTGCCACTTAGCAGCCCAATGTGATAATCTATCTAGATCCCCTTGCAACGATTGCACATCCTCTGAAGTTTTTAATGGTCGACAAAGTTTTGTGTCGTCAGCAAACACAGAAACCTTGCTGACAATACCCACTTCCAAATCATTAATAAATAGATTAAATAGAAGCGGCCCCAACACAGAACCCTGTGGCACCCCACTTAGCACTTTAGTCCAAAATGATGAAGCCCCATTAACAACTACTCTCTGCTTCCATTTTATTAACCAATTTTCTATCCATGTACAAATGTGACTCCCCAGACCAACAGACCTTAGCTTATTCATTAGTCGCCTATGGGGACTGTAGCCTTTGCAAAATCCAAGTAAACTACATCTACTGCGATACAGAGTCTAAATTTCTACTTACTTCCTCATAAAAGCCAAGCAAGTTAGTTTGACAAGATCTATTCCTCCTGAATCCATGCTGGTTACTACTTATAATGTCAGTCCTTGAAACATACTCTAGAACATGTTCCCTTATTAAACTTTCCAGGATCTTCCCCACCACTGAAGTTAAACTTACAGGGCTGTAATTACCCGGCTGTGAACGACTACCCTTTTTGAATATTGGAATAACATCAGCCTTTTTCCAATCCAGAGGCACACCACCGGACATGAGGGAATCAGCAAAAATAAGAAACAATGGCCTAGATAAAACTGAACTTAGCTCCTTAGTACCTGAGGATGTATTTTGAAGATGTCCAAAAGTAGAGGAAATAGAAAAAGTAGAAAGTAGAGGTTCACATCATGTGCTTGTCACAGACTCAGGCAGACAAGAGAGACAAGGAACTGTAATTTATAGTCTATAACTTAAGACCCAGAGAAGCTAAAGACATCTATTTAAGTTTATTTGAAAGCTGCATTGTAGCTCTTTTAAATATAGAGCAATTGTATGGAGACCATTTTAAATGTACCCTTTACGACCTTATTTAGAAAGAAGTTGTTTAACTACAGTGCACCATAAAGGGGCTGCAGCAGGATCATATACTTTTTGTTAGCAGATAACTACAACAAAAAGATATAGTACAACTTTAAAACATTAGAGACTAGACTAGAATATTATAAATTCAAACAATAAATCAATTGCAAATATCATATCAATTGATATATTTAAAGGGCATCTATACAGAAAAATAAGTTATTTTAAATTGACAATAACTGAAAACTATAATTCTCCCCAACCACCACAGTATCATTTTTTGTTGATCTGCCCCCTATTTCTTTAGATATTCAATCTAAAACTTCTTATATTTCAGCTGTCAATCAAGTTACTTGCTCTCAAAAACTATTCTTCTGTGAGTAGATTTACTGTAGCTGGAATGGTGACAGAGTTTTGACAGTTGGAGTGCTGTATGCTGTGTGCAGGCTTGACAGTTGGTTTGTGGGGGGAAAAGTCAGGTCGGATGGAAGTGGGAGTGGTTAAAAGAGGGAGGGGGATACTGCTCCTTAACAAAATGTGTGCTGGATTGAAGACATGCAGCAACACATGCAAATCAGAGTAAGTGCTACTTCCATGTATTCAATTATAGATTAAGATGAGGCAAAGTCATTTTTTCAGTATAGTGTCCCTTTAATTATCAAATAGTAACTATACAAAAACTATATAGAAAGTCTACAATATTTTGACAAACAATATGAAATATCAATACAGACCATAGAAAAATAAAATGACATGATAAAGCGTAAGAATGCTGAAAGAAAGTTTGGGGATAAATCAACCTAAAAAAGAGAAACTACTAAGCAGAAGTGGCAAAATTTGGAGAGACTTTTGTTTTATTTTGCTTCCCTATATTGATTTAATTTCCATTATTCATCTGTGCACACTTGGGAAACCTTTTAACTAGAAATGGGATCTCCCTTGGTTCCGAAACTCTAATGTTTCCGTCCGAAACCGGGCAAATTGTTTGAATTACGGGACTTCAGACCACATTTTTGATGATTATCGAATGTACAAGGTTATTTTGGGTTATCCTCAAAAATAGCCTTGAATGTTCGATAATCCTCGAAAATACAACTGGAAACTAGAAAGTAGTTTCCGATCATATTTTCAAGGGTTATCGAGTGTTCAAGGTTATTTTCTCGGATTACCGAAAATAACCTTGTACATTTGATAATAATCTAAAAATCCCGAAATCCGTAAATCTGAAAATGGAATGAAACTTGCCAGTTTCAGCCATCTCTACTTTTAACTACCATATATATATGCACTTGGACCTTTATCAAGCCAACATTGGCTTGATAAAGGTCCCAGATCTGGACCGAAGCGTTGCCTAATTTATTGCACATAATAAAAATTCACATATACGACCCCTTGAGTGCATAGGACTGTATGTGAATCTCTGGGTAGCCCCAGGGGCAGTGAAAGGTTGGAGTGGAGTGTGCCCTGACTTCAACACTACAGTCAGCCAATCTCAGCAAGTCATCATCAGGACATTACATCAGAACAACTTCCACTCACCTCACTATATACCCACCCACAGTGCCAAACCACACACACCCATGAAAAATCCCCAGTGGGCCGACATATAAACATACAATAAAAACAAGATCTATCCTTGTGTTTAGACCATATTACCCAATATTCTCTAGCCAATTTAATTGGAAATGTGGACAGTGTTATAGTTGCATAAAACCAAACATTATCACTGTACTTGGGAACCCTCTGTATTGTATAGGACATTATAAAATGCCATAGGAATATAGTGGAATATATTGTATTGAAACAGCACTATTGGATACAAATTTTAAATATGACTTTGTTTACTTTTTGTTGGATTGCTTGAACATCATTCTAACTAAAAACTATTTCAGATACAATGACACCTTTTATTATCAGACCCAAGGTACATAAATGGGTACTGTGACAGCTCCTTCTTTGGCCAACATTTTTGTACATACTATTGAAAAACAAGTGTTTTCAAGTGTATAACCAGTATATTTTTCAGTACTATAATAAATAAACAATATTATTATGTTATGGCAGGGGCCTATAACGGAATTTGATAAAATGGTGGAGTTTGCTAATGGGTTTCACCCTACCATCAAATTTACTAGCTTGACTAGACAAGTATAGATTACTTGGATGTGACCATTACACGCCAGGGATCACAGTTACACATGGAACTATACACCAAGCCAACCAATTGCAATAATTTATTACACACCACCAGCTTTCACAACCCAGCTACCATAAGAGCTATACCGAGGGGGACAATTGTTACGGGCAAGATGTAGGTTATCGTATTGCTGCTGAAAAACTTACAAAAAAGTTTTTAAAAAGAGTATATGCCCCTCAGAAAATATCTCATATAGCTGAAAAAGTAGCGAGTATCCCTAGAAAAGATCTCCTTAAAGGGCATTTCCACCCCCAAATCTATAATTTAATCCACTCTGTAGTGTAATAAAATCCTTAGAAACAATGCAAACGAGGGTCGCACTCCAATAAAGCGTTATTCTTTATTTGTGACTACACATCCACTCATAATGTTTCGGGAGGTTTTTTGCCCCCTTCTTCAGGTGATAACAGTGCAACGTGACCAGAGAATAGATAACCTATTATTCTCTGGTCACAAGTTGCACTGTTATCTCCTGAAGGGAACAAACAACCCCCGAAATGTTGTGAGTGGATGTGTGGTCACAAATAAAGAATCCCGCTTTGTTGGAGTGTGACCCTCATTTGTATTTTTTCTTTGGACTTTTATGTTCCCAAAGGAGGAACCCGGAGGTGTCTGCACCCTGGTTGGGTTAGAGTGCACCCATACTCTTGTTTCTTGTGTTCTTGGATAATAAAATCCTTAACTTAAATCTCTGCCTCAAATGGCTGCCCTGCAATGCCCCTCCAAAGTACCAAAAACTGGCCACCAGAAGCCTAGCAAAGTCCATATACGACTCTGCCTCCTGTCTCTCCTCCAGGAGAATTTTGTCATGTGCACTGCAGCCCCCTCCCTCTCCCTCCCTCTCCCACCCGTTTTGCTCTCCCTCCCTCTAGCATTAAACCCCTCTGGGATAATGTAGGGCTTACTCCCCCAGCCACAACCGTTATATTATTTTTTACAGAAACTCCCCTGAACTCTACTTACCTTACCTTACATTCTACTTACCTTACCTTACGTTCTCCACTGCTGGCAGCCACGTCCATTACTGGCTGCCTCTCAGCCAATCACAGACGTGGCTGCTGGTCCGGCCCCCTGCTTGCATTTTCATGCAAGCAGAGGGCCGGGACAGTACGCTGGAGGAAAGAGGGAAGGTAAGTAATGATCAGGGGAGTTTCTGTAAAAACTATTATAGCGGTTGGGGCTGGGGGAGGAAGCCCTACACTATATCAAAATTAAGAAAAAGGGGTGGACATGCCCTTTAATTATAAGGAAAAACAAAATAAACTGGACAAAATACCATTTGTGAGTAAATTTCACACATATAGTAACGTGATTTGCTTGTGGAGGTTCTCATTCATCCAGGTCATGGTATATCTGTTGTATTCAATTAGATCAACAGGACTTGAAGTTTAGTTCTTGAAGACGTTTCGCTAGTCATTAGACTGGCTTTCTCAATTCTAATTGAAAAGCCAGTCGGAGACTATCGAAATGTCTCTAAACTTCAAGTCCAGTTGATCTAATTGAATACAACAGATATAGTAACGTGATTGAAAAAACGGTGTTAAAATATTGGCCTCTAGTCCAAAAAGACCCTAAAGTTGGGAAATAAAAACACACCGCTGTTCAGTTATACACGAGGGTCTACTCTGGAGGACATGTAATGCCCATCAGATACTGCAATAAGAAAGAGGATAGATAGATTCCTATGAATAAAAAAAGTTGGCTGTTCAGTTATACACGAGGGTCTACTCTGAAGGACATGTTATGCCCATCAGATACTGCAATAAGAAAGAGGAAAGATCCTAGGAATAAAAAAGATTGGCACGTATCCCTGTCTAAGTTGTGTCTGTTGCCACTCTATAATAAAGGGGGAGGAATTCTGTCACCCATCACAGAGTTTTGAAATTAAACATAAAACATATGCTAACTGTGATTCTAAGAATGTATCATAATATACAATAGATCTCAGAGTACATAGTTCCTATTCTCTTCCACCAGCGTGTTCTGATTTTAATAATAAATATTTATGGTTTTTAATTATTTTATGCATATAGCTGTTTACGAATATATTTATATCTACCGGGGCTTGAAATATGATATGCAAGTTGATTGTTTTATGATCACTACCAATTTTAAACTGTCACCTGTTTTAAAAATACTGAATGACTATTAACATTTTCAAATTAATAGATTTTTTTACATTGTTAAAGTTTGAATCAATATCGCTAGGACCTGTTGTTGGCAATATTGCCAAGATCCGCCTTTTTCTCTCTCTCCCTCCACTACTAAAATGCTCATCCATGCCCTTATAATCTCCCATCTTGACTACTGTAACATTCTACCACTTGGACTCCCGGCCTCTCATCCTCTTCAGTCTATCTTAAACTCGGCAGCTCGGATTATCTCACTCTCCTACAAAAGAGAACCCGCAACCCCGATACTTCAGTCCATAGGTTGGCTTCCCATCAAACAAAGAATCATATTCAATACCCTGCTTTTAACCTTCAAATCCCTTCGCTCTACTGCACCCCCCTAATTATCTTCTCTCTTGGTCCCTTATGTTCCAGGCCGTGCCCTCTGTTCCTCGCAAGGAAATCTTCTCCACAGACCCCCAACTAACACTGCTGCCTCCCACCTTAAACCATTCTCTCTTGCTGCTCCCTACCTTTGGAACTCTCTCCCTCTCTCACTTCACCTGGTGACATCCATTAATACTTTCAAATCTAGACTGTTATCCTACCTTTCTGAGCATCAGCAGAACAAATGATTGTTAGCCCTTTTAAGCACTTGTTCCCACCACCACCCCACTTGTATCTGTATGTTGTCCCTTCCACTTAGATTGTAAGCTCTTCGGGGCAGGATCTCATTCCTAATGCATCAAGGCTTGTTGCACTTATATCAATTTATACATGATTTATATATATGTTCTTTCTTAACCGATGTATGAAATTGTATTTATTTTAATTTTTATCTATCTGTATAATGGCTTGCACTTATCCCCTTGTTTGTATACTCTGTATTTTTTAATGTACAGCACTGCATACCTGCATACCCAAGTAGCGCTTTATAAATAAAATTATACATACATACATCAATATATGCAATGCACTTTGTTTATGACACTTTATACTTGACTGGCACGTATCAAGCACTTTAACTTCTTATTATACATTATTTAGGGACACATCTCCCATGAGTGAGTCTATATTCTCAGGTGGCACTCCAGCATTAAAAGAAGAGGCAGCAGGCAGCACTGAAAAAAAATCGTGCACCGAGAATGAGTATGAACACCTCCCAGAAGTTCAATTTTCTCTGTCAGGCTCTTGATCTTGCCTCTGCCAGACTGCCTGCCTGCAAGCTGAAATAGCTGTGTCTCTATGGTCCTAAGTGCACACAACCACTGCTCAAGAACTAATCTGATTGGGTCTTCTATGCAAAAATATGTCTGAATTGAAAACAAAAATATAGGTGTATGGGGACACATATTACTGCCATATGATGATGAGAAGGGAGAATTAACACAAATATAGTGATACTTCATCTCCTTCTAGCAATAAGCAAGTTAACCTTCCATCAAGTGCTAGGTTGCAATTAGCTTAACTAGCAAAAAAAGATCTTGTGCAACAAATATGCATAAATAAATAATAATAAGTTACAAGTCACACTGTGTACACTGTATAATGTATCAGGCAGTCACACTGTGGGCAATAGTACCAGTTACACTGTGGGCAGTGGGCACTATGATGTATCAATGACTCTGTGGAAAATATATGTACCAGTCACAGTGTGGGCACTATGATATATATCAGGCACACTGTGTGGGCACTATTATATGTACCAGACTACCAGTCACACTGTGGGCAATATGATATATACTAGTCATACTAGTCATATTGTGGTCACTATGATTTATGCCAGTCACACTGTGGGCTATGATATGTACCAGCCACAATTGGGGCACTATGATTTATACCAGTCACACTGTGGGCACTATAATATTTACCAGTCACTGTGAGCATTATTCTATGTACCAGTCACACTGTTGGCACTATGATATATACCAGTCACACTGTGGGCACTATGATATATACAAGTCACACTGTGAACACTATGCTATGTACCAGTCACACCGTGAGCAGTTTTCTTTGTGCATTCACACTGTGAGCACTATTCTATGTGCCCGTCACACTAAGCGATATGCTATGTGCCAGTCACACTGGATACTATAATATGTACCAGTCACACAGTGGGTACTATGATATACAGTATACCAGTTACACTGTGGGCACTATGATATTTACCAGTCACACTGTGAGCACTATGCTATGTACCAGTCACACTGTGGGCACTATGATACTGTATATACCAGTCACACTGTAGGCACTATCTATGATATGTAACAGTCACACTGAGAGCACTATGCTATGTACCAGTCACACCGTGAGTACTATTCTATGTGCCAGTCACACTGTGAGCACTATATAATGTGTCAGCCACACTGTGGGCACTATGCTATGTGCCAGTCACACTGTGGGTAGTGTTCTATGTACCAGTTACATTGTGAGCACTATGATATGTACCAGTCACACTGTGGATACTAGGATATGTACCAGTCACACCGTAGGCACTATTATATGTACCAGTCACACGGTGGGCACTATGATATGTACCAGTCACACTATGAGAACTATGATATGTACCAGTCATACTGTGAGCAATATGATAAGTACCAGTCACACTGTGGGCACTATGATATGTACCAGTCACACTGGATACTATGATACATACCCGTCACACTGTGGGCACTGAGACAGCAGGAGAGAGATAAAGTGTGAGAGAGGATAGAGAATGCAGAAGAAAATAAGAGTGTGAGACACAGAGGATAGAATATGTATGGGACCTTTACTATCTGTTCTCACTGGGACCTTTACTATCTGTTCTCATTGTATGGGACCTTTAGGGGGTGATGCAATATTGGGTGCAAAATGCCCAAGTCAGTGTAAAACCCACGCAATCTGATGTATTATCAGGTTAGCGTGGGTTTTACACTGAGTTTGCATTGCCTGCGATATTTCCGAGAATGCTCGGAAATATCGTGGCACAGGTGATGCAAAACCGCCCTTAGTAAAGTTTTGCGCTACTATGTAGCGTGAAACTTTACACCACTGAATAGAAGGTGTTAGCTGGCACACTTACCTGGCAGAGATCCCGAAATGTACAAAATCTCGCACAGGGATTTTTGCATCGCAGGAACTCGGGCAGGTAAGCTGTGTGGGGAAAAAAATATTGCATTGCCCCCTTAATGTCTATCCTCACTGTATGGGACCTTTATTGTCTATCCTCACTGTAGGGGATCTTTAATGCCTATCCTCACTGTATGGGACCTTTACTGTCTGTTCTCACTGTATGGGACTTTATTGTCTGTTCTCACTGTATAGAACCATTACTGTCTGTTCTCACTGTATGGGACCTTTACTGTCTGTTCTTACTGTATGGGACCTTTACGGTCTGTTCTGACTGTATGGGACCTTTACGGTCTGTTCTGACTGTATGGGACCTTTACTGTCTGTTCTGACTGTATGGGACCTTTATTGTCTGTTCTCACTGTATAGAACCTTTACTGTCTGTTCTCACTGTATGGGACCTTTATTGTTTGTTCTTACTGTATGGAACCTTTACTGTCTGTTATCAATGTATGGGACTTTTACTGTCTGTTCTCACTGTATGGGACCTTTACTCTCTGTTCTCAATGTATGGAACCTTTACTGTCTGTTCTCGCTGTATGGGACCTTTACTGTCTGTTCTGACTGTATGGGACCTTTACTGTCTGTTCTGACTGTATGGGACCTTTACTGTCTGTTATCACTGTATGGGACCTTTACTGTCTGTTCTCACTGTATGGGACCTTTACTGTCTGTTCTCACTGTATGGGACCTTTACTGTCTGTACTCACTGTATAGAACCTTTACTGTCTGTTCTCACTGAATGGGACATTTACTGTCTGTTCTCACTGTATGGGACCTTTACTGTCTGTACTCACTGTATAGAACCTTTACTGTCTGTTCTCTCTGTATGGGGCCTTTACTGTCTGTTCTCACTGTGTGGGACATTTACTGTCTGTTCTCACTGTATGAGTGGTACTGTAGATTGCTCAACCAAAATATACTTTGCTGCAGATGTTATTTTTTCATATTTTCTTTAATAAATGTGTTAGATGGTGTTAAAAGGCATTTCATTTGTTAAGCTTTAGATAGTTTGTTAGTTTCTAACCTAGTTAGGCTAGGTTAGATCAGTTAGGTAAGTTAGGGTCCTGTTAAAAGAGACAAGCTTGACGTGGTGGCAGGCTCTTTTGGGCAAAATTCTTTATATTCTTCTGGAATTATGGTGTGGATAAATGTCTATTTAAAGAAACTGTACAAATAAATAATAGCAAGTTCAAAATGAAAACAAAACCCACGCCCACCCCTTTTCGCTGGCATCGCTACGTGAGCCGCATATAGGCAGCAATCAAAGTTTGGCTCAGGTGGCAAAAACCCCACAGGCTCCCCTGACATTATAATATGGTACCTTATATTGGATTACCACAAATTATGCACTTTAATGTCATTTGCACTTCATGAATCTTTGTTTCCCTAAGAGTTAATGGGTGTGTTTTCTCATCACTTCCTGTTTGAAGCCTTTAAAGATGGCTATCTTGTTTGTTTTTGATACATTTTGATACACTTGACATGTTGTGTCGAAGCCGCATGTAATAACAGCTGTTTGCAGTTATTCTGCCTCAGTCTGTCTGTTACCCTCTTGACTATTTTTTGTGATATATTTCATGCACATAGGGCGGATGCATAGAGAGGGGTAACCTTATGCCTTTTAGCACTTTAGTGTGGATAATTACTACTATTGAATTGGAATCTTGGAACTAGTTATTTAAACTTGTATTTGTATAACTGCACTGAACTTAAATAAGGAGCGCTAATTGAAATTTCAAACTTCCAGTTAGTAAATAACAAATAAGGATACTTAAATACTGATCTTTAAATAAAAATACTACTTTAAGAATACTGCTCCCTAAGTAAGAATACCCCTCCCTAAATAAGGATACCAATCCTTAAATAAGAATATCCTTCTTTAAATAAGAATACCCCTCCCTAAATAAAAATACTAAAGATACACTATAGAAAATGTTACCTAAATACTACCACCCAGTATAATTACCCCCCCCCCCCCCCCAGTATTTTCTATGGATACAAAATAAATAGTGATCATGCTGTTGTATTAAGGATTAGACTGTTCTAAATGCCCTCTAATACTGATTATCTGTCAGGAAACATCTGGTGAAATTGTGTTGGTGTGCTCAGTAAGAGAATAAAAATGGAGCTGGCTTACATTAGCAAATTGGGCTTTAATTTATGCATTTGTACAGGTATTTGACACTAATCTATGCAAATATAGTCTTTTGTGATTTGATCATTTTATATTTGAAGAGATGTTATGTACCTTCTATTATAAAGGCAAACATGTTAGAAAATTAGAATGTTTAAAAAATTGGAAAATGGAATATAGCTTGGTCTAATGTTAGGCATAAGTAGAAGAACACTAAAAAAAGAAGATTATATATGCAGCAGACATTTTCAGAACAGTTTTTTTAATTCTTTAAAATAGAGGTGTTACCCTCTGTGCTCCTTTCCTGCCTGGTTCCCACGATGCAGTAACTCATGCTAAGTGATTACTTCATCATGGGAACCCAGCAGGAAAAGGAAGGCAGACGTGGCCTCATCTGTGGCCCTATCTGTACTATGGATAGACTGTCTGCAGAAGAGTTTTCTTCTGTAACCCTGAAACTGCCTCTGCTATGATACAACTGAGAACAGCACTCTGCGTAAACTATGCCTATACAAAAATTCAACTTACCTTTGACCTTCACAGAATTATTATTATTATTATGGATTTATATAGCACCAACATCTTCCATAGTGCTGTACAATTATATGTTTTTTATATTCACATCAGGCCCTGCCCCGAAGAGCTTACAATCTAAGCATTTAATTTGACACATACATCCTATCAGTATGTCTTTCTGATTGTGGGGCAAACTGGAGTGCCCGGAGGAAACCCACGCAAGCGCGATGAGAACATACAAACTCCTTGCAGATGTGTCCAAGGGTGTATTTGAACTCAGGGCCTCAGCGCTGCAAAGTATCAGTGCTAACCACTGAGCTACCGTGCTGCTCTTTGTGTCTTATTGTTTCTTAAAGGAGAACTGTGGTCTCCAAACAAGTTAAAGTTAAATAAAAGCCTGCAGTCTTAGTTTTGAGCTTTGCACATAAACAGGTTCCCCACATAACATATGCAATAATCAGAGGTGTCCCTGTCTATGGTGCACCACTTTGAATATTGACCAGGCCTGTATATTGTGTGTCCTTGTAAGTTGGTGTACACTTATCTGTTGCCTCACAGTTTGTATCCAATAAGGTAAATTGTCTGTCTAATAATCTGTCCTCCCAACAGGTGGTAACAGGATCTTATACACAGGATCTTATACACAGGGTCTTATACACAAGATCTTGTGTTGCATTCAATATCAGTCCAAAGCACACACCACAATCTACTTTCACTTTCTCTCCTCCTAGGCATAGAGAGCAGGGATGTCTTGTCTTTTATCACTCACTAACACCACCTGCAGACTAGAGGTGGTATATAAGAAGCCTTGGTGTATATGTCCATTAAAATACACATCACATCTTGTGTAGCAGACAGAAACTTTTTTTGGATTACACTTCCTTTCATATGGAGCATACACATGGGTGTGGTTTAAGCCTTCATTTGACCATTCCAAGTTGGGATCTCAGCTCTGTAAGTAAGTTTATGTATTTTGGATACTTTGTGTTGTACCTAATATAAGTCAGTGCTATACTTTATATACATTTATTGATGGTCATTTAAATGGTAATAGTGAGATAGTACACACATACATATTCAACTTTCCTATATGTAATTCCTATACCCCGCACAACATTGGAATCTCCTAAAAACTCAATGCAATCTCCTATGGAGATATAAATACATTTCTATAATGAAAGAGATTTTTGGTTGGTATAGGATGAAGGATGATTTGAACCACCTGTAGTACAATTTGGCTTTAGAAAATAGGAAAATGCAAAAAATATTAAATGCAATACAATTTTTTAAAATAGATTTTCTAAAAAATAATTAAATAAACCATAGAAAGTAAAAAAGTAAAAGCAAACCATTACTGGTAAAGTCCAGAATACAATTGAAATATTAATAACATGTGTATCTTGGTTTTGATTTTTTTGCTACTGTTTTTTTTATTTGTCTGTTTTTGTTGTTGATGAGAATAATAGTACAGCAAAGTTTCTGCATTTTCTGCCCAAAGCTGCAAGTAAACTGGTAACACTATATAGTAATTTTCCTTCAGTCAACTGGTGCTATTAATGGTACATTAGGTACAGGTACTATCAGCACTAAAACATTTACGGGCTGATATAGTAAGCAAAACTGGGCTACATGGAAATGGCACTGCCCCCACAAAATTAAAACCTGAACTAACCCTACAATGCATTGGGTAGTGTGGATTTTACAAGAATGTATTTTTTTCTAAATCAATGTAGTTCCCAAGATACAAGCTTAAGAAAAAAAATGGGGTGGAAAATGTAAAGGGAGCAAGCGCCCAAATGACCAGAAATCCCACGCTATCTGATGTACCATCAGCTTAGCTTTTTATTACTTTTGCAGAGTCTGTGCCACAAGTGCACCGAGTTCTAAACTAACCGCACTTAAAAATTGCTAACAGCATTGCCATGATCATCTACCAGTCAAACAAATATTAGCATGTAGATTAACATGCAGTGCACCTTTCGGTGACCTTGTGATGTAATCATAGCTGCATGCCATCAGCAAATATGGCCAATAGTAAGGAGGGGTACCGGCTGTGCTACTCTCATTCCAAACTACTATTCAAATCCATAAATCTGTGCTCCTTCCAATCAGCCTCATCCATTTCAATTATGTATGCCCCCATACAATCTGCTCCATTCCTCTGCCACATCCAACTTCTCATCTATATGGGCCTCAATAAATGGTTTATCAGTCTGTGCCACGACTATGATATGTCCCTTTATTTTAATCCAACCTGCTCCTAATTTTGCCAATGCAATATGCCTTCTCCTTTAAATCCAACATATCTATCAATTTGTACTACATTACATTTTTCTTCCAGATCATTTATATTGGTGCCCCATCCAATTTGGCACCCTCCTTTCAGTAGATCAAGCATGCCAGAGTGGCTTAACCTTGGGAGATGGAAGCTTGCTAAAGACTCATTTTTTCCTTTGTGTTGAGGGTAGAAAAATGTGTTTAGCCTAAATAGGAACCTTTAAAGTTTTAAACAGAAAATTATTTGTATTCACATAAGAAATCCATGAGTTATCTGTCCTTACAACTTTTTCACACCCATTTATTATTTTAATGCACAATTACTAAATGCAAATCTTTCCTTGAAAATGACCAACTAATTCCCATAACTAATGTGTATTAAATGTAAAAATCAATTTCTTTATACAACATTTATAAGTATGCAGCACTGTACTAAATTATGCATTCTTTTACCACACACAGTATTTTAACTCTGTAATACTGAACAAATTATCTCCTAAATATTTAATATCGATCAAATGTCACATCCACTTCTATCCAGACTGAACGTTCCGTTCTTTTTAAGGTTCATATGAAAAGGTCAGTGCATCTTTTCTACCTGTGCGATAGCTATGGAATGCAACTTTGAAGGTAAGTGAGTCGTTTGGCATAACCTACACATTCTAGCAAAAAGAACGAGTCTGGTGATTCTTTTTAATAATTTCTACATGGAAAAGACAAACCAACCAACCAATCAAAAAAGTCAAAGCCCATTTTGTTGCTTTCTTGTTAATACTGCAAAGTTGCTTCCAATGGCTGCCGTGTGTTTATTTATGCAGGAAGCTGAACCAAGCTGAGCTTGGAGATAGCTACATTACTAACATATTGCACACAAAAACTGAGGGGACAAAGAAAGAGTGACAAACTTCACAATTTACACCACAGTAGAACTTGTAACCTAAGTTTACAATCTCCTTTGCCATTCAAACATTCTGTACAAATCACAATTGAAAAATTTAAAAAATAGTAGTATAGATTTTTTTTTAACTAATGCATAAATTTGATTTGCAAAATTGAGAAAGCACATGCTTTTTCAATACCATATGATGCCTTGTACTTCTATTACTTGTAAGTCAGAAAGACTGGGATAATTAATATTTTATTATTTTTATGGAGAGCCGATAGTTGGAGAAGCCAATAGCCAACCTGACAGCCAGTCTGCCAGGCAGCTTGCTTGACAGTCCAGTAGCCAACATTACCTCAATCTGAGTTTCCATACAGTTCCCTATAAAATAAAATTTGGCCATGTTCCCTATGCCCCTTTTCCAGCTTCCTTTATTTATTTACACATTATAATGGTTATTAGCCTTTGACCTAAATAAATGATGTTAATAGCAAAGTGCCATTGACTTTTCACAGACAAAATTAAACACAGTGGTTTCATTCTTCTCTGTGCCTCTCTAGAGGATCTAGACAGAAGAGACACCTAAAAGGCCTAAAGAGCAATTAACTTCTCCAAACCAACTCCTATTATTTGTATGTACACAGAGTGAGGAGCTAAAATGCATGGTACACACCTCTGGGGGTATATTACATCACCTAAATTAGATCATTCAATTTGTGTTCATCTGTCTGCTCCAGTCCCAAAGTGGCAAGTGTTATGTTCTGGTTAAGTGGAAGGCAAATTAACAAATTTAAGGAAATACAAAGGATCAAAATACAGTAGAAAGAGCAGTAAGCAGAAAAAGAGCTTATTATGAAGGTTCACCTTTTAGGCAGGTTAAATATTATTTTAATAACCAAAATTGGTGGTTGTCTAAGAAATGTGAGAAAATAGAAAAAATTCTCAAAACCAGACAAATCACAAAGAAACAAATGATTCTGCAACTAGACAGTTCTGGCTATTCAGAAAATAGGTCTGAATTTTCAAGAACTGTATTAATCATACTCACAAAAGTAAAAGCAGTAAAACAGCTATCATTGACACTATTATAAGGGAGCCAAAATAGATGGAAAAAAAAAAATTATGAAAAGGTTTTTTTGAAAAGTGTTAAAGAGTTTAAAAAAATCTGTCAGATCCACTACAAACTCAGATTCTTGTCCTGTAAATGATGTACTGAAGACCATTGATTTTAGAATATGCACACAATTGTTCTATATTGTTTGAAAATCAACTGTGCACTCTAAGCAGTCTAATAATTTTTGCACAAGGCAAAATATTTTTTTTTCAGTACAGTACATTGGTAATTTTCTGACATTAATGATTATTTTAAAATAAATTGGATTTAGGGCATTATTTTTTAAGTGTGTATATTTATACATGTTTTGATTATTTATTAGCAGTTTAATAAATAATTTTATTTAATATCATATGAAATATACTGTTTAAAATGCAAAAATAAGGACTATGCTAATGATTTGTACATTTGAATGACAGCATGTACTCATTAGTACCAGTTATTATAGCAACATTCAATGTTATTCAATAAAAGTTCTTATCATTTTAAATGGTGCTAAATTTGCCCCAACCAATCAGATATTATTTAACATTTGAAAGCTAACATCTGATTGGTTGATGCAAAATTAGCACCATTTGCAACGATAAGAACTTTTATTGAATAACCCTGATTGTTCTCTAATTTATAGAAAATCATATTACATGAGTGGTGTTATTAAGTTATTTATAAAAATGAATGATGGCAACTCTTCTGCTGAAGGGTATTGCTGTTCTAACAGTACATCCTAAACATAATATTGTAAAAATTACTTAATCAGATTTTGTAATATTCATGCTTGTGCCAGTGTTAGTAATAAACTATTTTCTTTTTCTAAAGTGTCCGATATAACTTGTAATTTACATATGTATACAAATTTGAATAAAACATTTTAAACTTATTATTTTCATTGGAGCTTTCTATGTGTTACTGAAAAACAACCATTTGTACAGAATACTTTAAATATTCCCTTTTATATTAAGTGAATATCGAAGAGATGTTATGTCAACCACCATAATTATTATTCTTGCAAAGTTTATTAACAGACAAAGAACTAGGGATAAACTACTGTATCCTATTGTAAAAACTAAAACAAAATAATAGAAAACTTTAGTTTATAATGTAGGCAGAGCTAGAAAATATATATGGTAACCTATTCTAATTTTATGGACCTAGGAATCTTCCAGGGTCAGTTAATCTTCAGTTAGAGTGGTAAAAGCTGAAAAATGGTCCATGCTTATACCAAATGACAAAATGAATGATTTTAAAAAATATACTACAGCTCTTAAATTAGAATGATTGGCCCCAAATAACAACATTGCATACAACCTTCAGTCTTAAAGGTAACCTATACTCCTATTAGTATTTCAAACCTATACTACATTTCAAACTTCTTCCTCTATCTAAAAGTACCCAGGGTGAGAACCTAAACTGGGTTAAGCTACTTACACCCACACTTACTTCTTAAACTTGCCCTCGCCGTGCTCTCATCATCACCAATAGGATAATGCTCTTTTAAGAATTGATTCTTCCTATTGGTATTACCCCAGGCTGGGAGAGAGGAGGAGAATAAGTGCGGGCTTTACCCTAGAGTATGGACCTGGTGGTTTAGGTCCTCATCCGGAGTACTTTCAAACAGAGGGGGGTTTACACTGTTGGTGCCCTTATTTTTGTCCTTTAATTTGACTCTGTGGGTAGGGGACATCAATCCCTTGACTTTTTAAGTGTAAATCCATACCTGGCTCTATAATATATTTAACTCTATCATCATGCATACACATTTCTTTTATTATCGTGTAAATACAAACACAAAAAAAGCCAACAATAAGATACATAAAGGAGAGAAGGTTTTAACTGATGGACATTTAGTAGAGTTATATAGAAAACCCACCTTATACATTCACCTGATCAGGACATGGAATAGAATTAGAGGTTGAATAAAGACATAAATCTACCTTGTCCTACTTATGAACCCTACTTAACAGTGGATTCAGAGAAAGGAAAAGGGTGGGAAATCCCTCCTAAACTAACAAGTACTAAATATATTCTCTAGCCACATTATTTATTACCCCCACATTCTCTGTCCTCTGTGTACTACTGATATAAATCATATATTTCAAATAAACCAGCAATTATGTCTCTGGTTTTTGTCACTAAAAAAAGTCTAAGTATCTCTTCCTACATTGTGAAAGATCTGGGAAATTCATATGTTATAAGCTTTGTCATAAGCCCCACCCTCAAAATTCTATATTTTCTGAAGCAAGTAACAGGCTTAGTTAATCAATATATTTGCTTTTTTTTTTCTCTACCTATAGACACCTTATGTAGATTTTTTCGTCTGTTTTCAGATTTACAGATCTCCGAATATATGAGTTTTTGTTTCGCTAACCCTTGAAAATAATCTTGAAACTACTTTTCACTTTCCAATCATATTCTGGAGGGTTATCGAACATTCAAGGATATTTTCAAGGTTTACCAAAAATAACCTTGTACTTTTGGTAATGCTCAAAAATGCAGTCTGAAGTCCTGAAATCCAAACAATCCGTTCGGATCCGGGTCCCATCTCCCATCCCTACTTGTAGCTATAAAGAAGTTTGGGTGATGGTTATGTCACACCCCACTGTGTAAGCAGGGAGTATTTATACTGCTTTAAGTTTGGATAGAAAGAAACCAGTATAAAGCCCGGCACTACTGCAAAATATAGGGGTAACCTCTATCCCCAATTAGACTAGGGTGCTCCTTCCACAATAAGTGATAATCAAAGTACAGAGAAAACAGCTTGTGGATTAGATAGGGCACACCCAGCAGGGGTAGTAATTAGAATAATCAATTATACTATAGACACTAGTTAGTATAGATACAAGATATTTTTATTTGTGCAATGATAACCAACCCCAGAGGGCAATAAAAAAGTGCAAAAAAACATTAAAAACACTTCCTGTGTATCTCCTGATTCAATTTCAACATACTCATTATGATATACCAGTATACCCATTCACTCATTCACACACCTGCTGATGTTTGTAGTAAATGATTACACAAATACAATCAATGATAGCAATTCTAACAGCAGTTAGTCTCATAAGTATATTCAATAGAAGTACATATCTAAATGCAGAGTAAGTTTGGATAGACTGCAGCTAAAAGCATTATCTTGGGAGTCATTTTAAAGGTATTAGTGTGCTCTTTAATAAAGGCCAATTGTATGGAGACCATACTTTCCCTTTAAGTAATTAAGAAATGTCACACATGTCTTTTTTATTAATCTTCTTAGGGTGTTGAATTGGTTCACTTACAAGAAATCAATTGTAATTTCATTGTAATGTTACCATATTAAAATATTGTTTAACTACTGATTGAAAGAATGTACAACATGTCTTTTTAAATAATTTCCAACCAAAGGTATACCAGTGTAAAATACTTATCTACAGCGAAGCCCTACAGTTTCTTTTACTTCTTTTACTCTTACTGACATCTCCCCTTTACGCAGGTGATACAAAGTACAGTAGGCCATTTAATGGATAATCTCTCTATTCCTGGGCAAACCACAATGCACATTCCCAAGACAGTGGCTTCTGAAGAAAGAATGGTGCTTGACTTTACATAGGCTCTATGAAGAATTACTAACATTAGCAAATTATAGTTTGTTATACTCAGCAGCTTCTAGAAGTCAATGGATAATGTTTTAGGTTTCTATTCCTCTTACATAAAAAGCAGCAATTTGTTTAGGCAAACATACAAATTTTGAACCCCTTTACATAGGATACCAGAAATGGCAGCTATATCCTTTATTTGGGGCAGTGCTAGTTTGAATAGTTGAACAGATAGCTATTAGTCTCCTTGTAATCCAATGTATAATGCATGTGGAATACTAGCAGCTCTTTGCTGGCAAGGTTTATAAAATTGATTTTTTAAAGCAAACTCTAAAGCCCTGGTTATGATGAAGAGCATCAGTTAGAGAAATGTACTGTATTACTGTGTATACTTCATCTGTATTCTCAAGGACAGCTACAGCAACATATGTGATACTGCACAAATCCAAATATGCATAGTTTCTTTAATACTAAAACAATCACAACAGCAACATTTTTACTGGTTCTATGGAGCACATCTCACAATAGAAACTACATAACAAATTATAATACAACCCTACATTTTAAAGTTAAAAGTTGCTTAGTGCGTTAACGGTAAAATTAATATTAGCATGGATTTAAAATGTCTTCTAAAAAACCTTCTAAGGAATAAGGCCATGGAAGTCTTAATTAAATTACTTATATTTCTTTTCTACATTACATTTAATTTGGTGTATAATGAATTCATTATCAGAGGCTATTTTTTATATCAAAAAATAATCTTGAACTTGAACTCTTCCACGTCTACGTTTATTAGGGTATTTCGAAACTGTTCTTGAACTGTTCTGTTTACCTGATTAGGTAAAGAACATATTGGGTCAATATGCATCACCTCTGCTTGGGAATCATAATTGTTTTCAGTAAAACCTGACTGTAAACAAAATTGTTTAAAGGAAAAATTCTCTAAAGAATATTTTCTTTGTTTCAATTTCCCCTGCAAAAACAACCGCAGCTGATTTATTTTTTTAAATGTAATGTCCAGATTTTTGCGAATGTTACTTTTTATCAGTATGGAATACACATTTTATTGTCATAAATATATAGGGAAATAATTGCAATATCTGTAAGAGTGAACCAGGACCCCTTGCAAGTTTTGTGGCTGGGCCCCTGACACACCCCCCTTGCGCTCCCCAGGGGCACTGCAGTCAACAGCTGATCGCGCATATGCAGTAAAGGTAAAGCAGCAGTTTAAAACAGCTAGTCAGTCATAACTTTATGAATATGCACAATCAGCTTTTTGAAAACAGCTGGTTGCAGCGAGATCAACATTACCCGGTAATTATTCCACTGGAGGGAATGGATGAGAACCCACTAACCAGCTACTTATTCAATGTTTATTAAATAGATTTACGTTAGCCGCCGTAAATTTAATATTGTGATAGCGATGGTTAAAGGCACGGTATCTCTAAAAAGCGATACCACGCCTTTATAAATATGGCCCTTAGGGGCTTATTCAGTGTGAGGTGCAACATTTTGCGTTTGTGTTCTTAATCTGCAGCAACCAATCAAAAATTACCTTTTTTCTGATCTGCAACAGTTAGAAAACATCTGATAACATCTGATTGGTTGCTCCAGATTAAGCACATGGGTAATATTTTGCAGGTTATATTGAATAAACACATTAATGTTAATTAGTGAACTTTCTCAGTTTAACATTTTATCTAAAATACCTAAGCAAATGTAAGTTGTGTGTAACACATATGTCCCTGTTTGCTATCACCTTTAATGTACCCGGATTCCCAAAAAACACAAAATTTCATCTATTTGAACCACAAAAGTGAACAATCCAAAAGTTCAAAAAACAAAAGTCTTTCTTGCTTACATTGCTTTAATAAAATAAAGTCCAATTAAAAACAAACCTGGTTTTCATGGAGGTTGATAAGACAGTCGGCCCCTCAACTTTACTACTAGGCTATAGCACTGAAAATAATAATAAGAATTCTAACAATATATTGTTAAAGAAAGAAAAGCAAAGTTTAAATTGAAATACATAAATTAACTCTATAAAAGATGTTAATTTCCTTAAACAAAGATCATTGTAGCATAGCCTATCTACCAAAATGCAATTAATTTGACATCTTGCCTTAAAAGTACTTGATTAAAATAAAGCCACCAACTTTTATCAAATCCTTTGTAGAGTTTATTTCATAATAATATTAAAACTTATTAAAGATTCTAAACATTGCAATGACTTGAAAGTTAGGTCCCTCACTAGGAGCAGATTCCTTTGTGCAATGCTCTGAATATATAAGATGGAAGGAATACTAACATGTACGAAAGTCTGATGTAGTCGGTTTTCTAATTAAACATGAAAGCACTTATATAATTAGTATCTCAAGCATCATAAAGTTAAGCTGGATTGTTCTTTTTAATCAAAGTCAAAAATAAAAGTAAGTTTCTATCCTAGGAAATTACTCTTTTTAAATAGATTTTTACTCATTGTTGAATCTACAGAACTATAATGTAGATCAGGAAAGAGGACATAAACAATTCAAATTGTGACTAGAACAAGCTTATAAATACTCTTGTGGATTCATAACTTAACCTTTATCAGTTAACGTTTCTTGCCAGCTGGGATATATGTTGTTTTAATAGGTTTTAACATTGTCTGATTCAGTACTGAATCAGTAAAAAGCTGTTTTTCTTTGGTTATTACATGTGTGTTATACGGAAAACTCTTTGAATGTCTCATTGGTACTCAGACAAGAGGATTTTGTAGGCAAGGCAAACCAGCATATTCCAAAGAAACAAATACTTTGAATTTAACAGTAGGGTGGTTCATATTGATTTGTTTACTCACGTGCACATACACTGGTCCATTTTACTCATTTGAACATACAGTAGGCCATTTTATGTACCATTGGATCAGCACTATGTTTTGTAAAGTCATGGCATGATATCAAGTGCTGACCATTGCTGAAAAGCTTTGTGTCCTCAGGAGAGGGTCACAGAACAGTAGTGAAACAACAACCCCTATGATGTCTAGAGTTAGCCGATAGGGAAATGGGTCAACAGCGTCTCTGTGAAGTTAGTAGAACTGAAGAAACTGTGCCTGCAGCTAGTGTCTATGTTTCCAGACATTTTAAATCAACTATATACTTATGTTAGAAGTCAGCACACACTGTTATCTTTTGAAGTAAGTATAGATTTTTACTTTCTAGCAGCACACATACTGTAGTGCTACAGGGAACTTAACATTTCCTCAAGTGGGCATTGATCCCCTTCAAAGGTTTCCTATTCGTACATTTTGTAGATTCTATTTTCGTGATACAGTGCATTAAGCCTTATAATACAAAACAGCTCTTTTTAGTGCATATATACAAGGCATAATAGAGGGGCCGAAGGGCACTAAACTACAAATGTCATCCTACACCTTGCACTCACTAAGTACAAGTTTTGCAGACATCCACCTGCCATTACAGATAAAAAGTAAACAAGTTAATTTCTTACAGGGAGATGTCTTTCTGGCCACAAACTGGATAAAATGAGTTTAACTCACGCTTCCCAATGTTATATTGGGTTAGCACAGTTTAACTCCTACTTTGCAGGACCTGCACTGTTTCTATTTATGATGACAGGCACCTGATACAAAAGCCATAGCTTTTGTTTTTGTGCTACTTTGTAGCGTGAAAACGAATTCCTTTTCAATAGAGGCATTACAACGAGGATCCTTACATTACACAATGTGATTATTGCATTGTGTGAACCTGGAAGGACAGAGGAGTGCTGAGGTAAGTATTACATCTTCCCTTTAGTGGATAAAGAAAACACTATTCATGGCTGTATTAACTGGGTTTGGCAGATATCATACTGTAATTTTCTGGTATGATAAGCTTTAGAAAATACAGAAATACAGAATTTCACCAGCTCATCCTCTTTTAAACACAAAAAGTGTTGTAAAAAGAACAATACACACAGCACATCCTGGGCACCTACTCAAAGTTGATTTTGTTTTTGTCCTAAAGGGACATTCCCACCAAACCCCAAAACAGATACTTAAAATGATATTTTTTACTTATTCCTGTTTTCCTTGTTTCTTTTTTTTAAAGGATGTCCCTTTAATTAGATCAACTGGACTTGAAGTTTAGTTCTTGAAGACGTTTCGCTAGTCTTCCGACTGGATTTCTTAATTCAGAATGACTTGTACAAGAATCTGTGGCAATTATGTACCCTGGAAAATCCCAATTAGCATATCACAGCCAGGTGTTAAGGGCGTGATTGGATAGTGGCTAAGAGGTGTTATAAGAACGCCCAGAGTAAGGGGGTTCGACACCAACTGTCTGCCATGTACAATGCTGTTTTGACACCTTACTCTGGGCGTTCCTATAACACCTCTTAGCCACTATCCAATCACACCCTTAACACTTGGCTGTGATATGCTAATTGGGATTAGCATATTTAGCATGTCCCTTTAAGTATTTAAATCATACATGGGAATAATAAGGAAATAATTAATTCTTTATTATAATAATGTGATGTTCTGAATTATTTTGTTTAAGTCTGCCAAGAAAAGTTCATCATTCGTCTCTCGTTTTTTCTGACCGGTCCTGACAGATCCCCTCAATGTAGTTTGCAAGGGATGAGGTAAATTTGTGATAGCATGGGTGATATTTGGACAGACATGTTGTTAAATGTTCATAAATAAGCTCATATTCTTTAAGATAGGAATGCTTTTTGCCTCAGGTCCCCCAACATTGGACTGTGTTTAAAACTTACAGGGTTATTCAATAAAAGTTCTTATTGTTTAAAATGGTGCTAATTTTGCCCCAACCAATCAGATTTTAGCTTTCAAATGTTAAATGATATCTGATTGGTTGGGGCACAATTAGCACCATTTTAAACGATAAGAACTTTTATTGAATCTCCCTGTTAGTGAGCTGTCTTTGTGCATTAAAACTCTGACTCTGGAATGCTCTCTCACTCTGTAGATTTATTTGGGACACTGGCCCCTAAAAATGGACCAAAAATGTTACATCCCTGGGTATATAGAGCAAAGTTAGAGCAATCTGTCCACTCCTTTTTTGGCCACACTGCTTGCGTTAGTGAGCCTGGGTGTACACTTACCATGGGAGAGAGTGCATCTTGTAATGGCGGCATATATGTACATTGTGTGTGTGTTTATGGAAATTAGCAGTACTGTACATTTCTGCTAAGTGTATTTCAAATGTGTTGTCTGACATATTAAATATACACAAAAATATGTTATTGGGACTACATAACATGTTTAAACTTTTTAATTATTATTGCTTTTTCAAAAGGAAAAACAAAATAAGTCTCAATTTCAACTATTAAATCTAAGCCTATGAAAAAACAATATTGATTATTAATAACAATTAATCAATAAGTAGCAATAACTAAGAGGATGGCATTTGTTAAAAATAAGACTGCATATTAACATGTCAACAGAGAAAATAACTTTTTTAAAGATGCACAGATTCTAAGCAGATGTTAAAATATGGACTGTCATCGGTGCTTCTTGGGGGTTGCCAAATACAAGCTCATTAGGAAGAAAATGTCAAAAAAAGTAGAAATATTGGTAGTTGATTAAACTTGGCACAATAAAATAGTTTTTTTTTTTAAAGAAAATAATTAATACCTTTAATTTTGTAGTCCAACCATGCCAGCAAATGAGAAAAGGAACACTGAGCATACACATAAAAGGAAAAGTAAGGGATGGGGTAAAAAATGATAAAAACCCAATTTATAAATATATGACTAAAGGAAAGATGTGAAGTGAAGCTGTAAAACTACAACAGGAACTTACATATAGAAATGGATATTACCAGTAATTTCAACTATGCTAAGAACACATTACAATACAGAAAGTCTCATGAAGATTTACCCAGAACCACAATCTCTCTGGGCAGATCTCCCTTCTGGTATTCAAACTGGCTTTGCACTCTGGGTAAATCCTAAAAGCTGCAATATTAAAGGACAATTATACTCATAAATGCGAAACAAGTTAAATGTATGTGTGTTGTGCTAAGTTCCCCAACCTTCCCTCTGCCTTTTATTTTTGAAAAAATACTAGAATTCAGAGAATTCCTACTTTGAAGTCCAGCTCGTTACAGCCACGGAACTCCGGAAGCTCAGTAAAGCTGCATGCTTCCTGACCAATCAAATGGTATATTCTAATTTTCATCGCCGACAGAGAGGGAAAGGCAGGATTTATGGTCTGGAGAACGTGAGTTTGGACATTAAAGGACAACAATATAAAAAAATAACAATTACCCCTATTACATGTCCACACTTCCAGCAGCTGAATTCACTTACTCTCATTTACAACTGTGCTGCCCTCCCTTAGATATCACACAGCAAAGATGAGTGCTAAAAGCCCGCCTCCTAGGCGGACACTTGTCATTGGCTGAAGGGAATGTCTGTTACATCCTCCTCCTCTGCCAGTTAAACAAACTTGAACTGTTCTGTTGCTAGTATACAGCTACATAATCAAGCTGATCAAGCATGGGTGGAGGAAAAAATTGTATGGGGAGGGCTGCATACCTTTACTCTTTTGAAAGCAGTTTTAAAAAAAAAAAGGCATTGAGGCAATACAGTTATCCTATAAAATCTTCTTTCTGATATAACGCAGGAACACAAGAGTGGGTGGGTTTTATTGTTTACCTATTTAACTCTCTGCTGACGATGTGTTTGTTTTACCAGTTTATTTGTCCTTTAATAGCTTGTGGTGGCTGCTCAGGTGTCTTTCATATTATATGCACAGCTGCTACAACAAAATTATTAAAGGGTATGTCCACCCCAAAAACAAAAAAAGTCATAGTTTAGTGCACCCCAGCCCCCCAACTGCCAAGTTCGATTTGTAAAACAAGCCCAGAAATTATTGTTTCATTTTGTCTTCCACTTCTCCTATTGGGGGCTTTGTTTTTTTGCAGCACATTCAATTTCTGATCTTCCAATCTGGTTCTTTCTTGCTCTTTTGCTTGGCTTTTATTGGTCCTTGGTCTTTGTTTAAGTTCTTGTTTCCCTTGTCTCATTGCCCGATATAGTTTTTGATTTGCGCTTACATGTGGTGTGTTTTTTGTCTTGTATTCTTCTGGTTCACGACTTCTGCTTGATCTTCACTTTTGATGGTTCGCTGCCTGCAAGGCGGTTTCTAGGCATAGGCGACTTAGGCAAACTTCTAGGGCATCATTCAAAGCTGTTTTTTTAATAGACAGGGGTCCTTATCAGCCATAGAGCAAAATGCTGTTACCAGTCTTGTTTCCTGTTGCCTCTCTGTGTGCATACATTATAATCATCTTGGCTTGCTTTTTTTTTTCTTGAGTTTTCCAATATAAGTCTCAGTTAAGAAGGGGGCACCAGGGCACTAAAACTAGACTGGCCCTGGCAGCCTGCCCTGACTACATTTTTTCTTGACCCTTGTATACCTTGCTTTGCTGAAAGATTTTTCGTTTACAGACTTGGCTCCATCTCTGACTATGATTTAACATATCCCTCCTGTACAACACTTAGGTTAGCACCACCAGTTGTGCTCCCAGTCCACTAGTTGTGTTATCTTAAGTTTTCCCAGTCTCAGCAAAGATACCTTTCACTTTAAGACCAGGAGCAACCATATCCGTTCAGGCACTTCTAGCCTCCCAGAAAACGGGGGCTTGGCTATTGATGAGCTAAGTGGTGATAGATTGGGGTATCTGTGCTGAATGGATATTCAGGTGTCTGGAGCATTACAGCAGAACATGATAACAGGATGTCTACTCTAGAGAGATCCCATAAGCTTCTTTAAGAAGAAATGTCTGTACAATGAAAATGGGTAATTTCTCTAATAAAATAGAATAGAAAAATCTACAATATATAAAAGTTTCCACATAAAATTGGAAATGTATACAATTGAAATATAAAATACATATAAACATAAAACACATATGTGACACAGAAACATCACACGTTAAAAGTGCCAACTCTTTTATATTTCTCTTTTTTTGTAGTAGGGTAGTGTCATGGCATGGATTGGAGACCCATTATTGAACTAAGAAGTGCCCCGGCCTAAGAAACAAAAGATCATGGAACAAAAATTGTGACGCTTCTCCTGTGGATAGCAACCAAGTAGGGAAGACTCCATAATATCCCCAGACAAAAGAATTCTAAAAAGACTTTTTTTCCCCATAATATTTTACAGTATATTATTTTATAAGGGTTTTAGGCCAGTTTGCCTATCATTCCAATCTATTGTAAAGCTCTAGACTCTGGTACAGTAGCTCTGTCTCCTGCATATCGTAGGGGGAACACTGAGAGGGCTAAGTGATAGTAGATGGACATTTTGGAATACCATAAAAAATCTACAGGGTGATTCAATAAAAGTTCTTATCATTAAAAATGGTGCTAGTTTTGCACCAACCAATCAGATGCTAGCTTTCAAATGTTAAATTAGATCTGATTGGTTGGGGCAAAATTAGCACCATTTTTAAAGAACTTTTATTGAATCTCCCTGTCAATCTATTAAAGCTATTCCCACAAACATGGATCCATGTCTACTGATACAAATCTAGACATATACATACACATGACATACATTATTTTAGTCATTCTGTACGATTTACATTAAAACAACTGCCATTTTTTAAAATTATGGGGAAAACAAATTCACTTTCTATATTAATTATATTATTATTATATTGAAAGATTTTTTTTAAAGTAGTTAAATGAAAAGTACCTTGCTTACGGATTGTTTCTTCCTTTTTTTTGAAGAGCACAGCACAAAGAAAGCTGCTTCATGCACTTCTCAATTTACATCTGCCAGCATCTGTAGGGTTAAGAAATAAAACAATTAATGACACTTAAAATTAATTGAAGCTCAGTCTATGTCTGTTCATTTTATTTGCTGTGATTAATATGTCCAGAACAGTCTTAATTGGATTAAGTTACAATGTTTTTGTATTTTATGATAAATGGATGTTTTTCAATAGCGTCTCTGTCTTCACTCTAGTTATAAAGAACAAGATGTTTTCAAAATAATGGGTTAGATTTTCTGTACAGCTTATATCTCATACATTATTCTTTTGTAAAGTTAGTCTCCCGGGGATTCTTTTTTTAAAAATCAAATATATCTTAGCAAAACATTACCATAATTTTGAGACTAAGGAAAATTATTACATATATATACAGTTTATACATAAAAAATTCCCACCAATTGAATAACAATAAGAGAAATACGGGAAGCAGTTAGACATATAGCAGGCTTTATGTATATTCTCCATGTACAATTAGATAGTAATACCCCCTATGCAAACAAAATAGTTTCCTACGGCATGTCCAACAAAATTCAGATTATTTATATGCTACAGAATATTTCCATTGTTTTACTCTTTAAAAAAATTCAAAAATATTAAAAATTACTGGTGTGCATTGCCAGAGTTGTTTGATTTTCATGGAGCTGAGGAGTGGTCCAGGATGGGAATTACCAGACTAAGTCAAATATTTAATTACAATCAGTTCCTCCCATTTGAACAATTACAATCAAGTTATAACCTACCAGCACATTATATGTATAGGTATCTGCAACTCCGCCAATGTTGCAAGGGCCAATAAGTGCTCTGTCACTGTCATTGTCTAAAAACCCCATTATTGGCATATTGTGAACCCAGGGACTACAGGAGCTAACTATAGAATTTATACATATCGTATTATCTGTAAATCACAACTAAACATTGAAAATACCATGGAAAATCCCCCACACTGGAGTCTGACGATTGGGATGGCAGGCGCATACCCTTGTTTACCCTACTGCCAATAATAGACTCATCCAATTGTACCTTCTTCACCAATCATATACGCATCCTGTATGACTGCATCGGATGAAAAACTCCAGGCCAAATAGTTGCCCTAAATGTTGGAATACAGGAAAAAACTTTTAGCACCTAATTTGGAAATGCCCCCAGATTCTACAGTTCTGGCAGACTGTAACTACAGGTTTTACCACCATACTAAATGCTATTACTGCTATATGGATGGTACCTGAGCCTCCCAATGGTTGCATCTTGTAAATGTTGTACTTCCCTATCAAAGAATGATGTATGCTAAGGGAAAATGCCCAAATAAATTCTATAAAGTTTGGAACCCTTGGTTTGAGGCATCAGAAATAACCCAGTTTGTAGGGTAATCCACAACACTTACTCTACCACACACATAGCACCTATGATAGATATATGTGCTTAGTGGATTAACAACAGATAAAAAAACTACTGTCTAGCTGCAGTTTGTTGTTTAATTTAATAATAGTTTAATGAACTACCCCTGACCGAACGCATACACACGGATGATTCTCGGCCGAAACAGCCATTCATCGCATGCAGCTGTCGGGGGTCGTGACTCGGGAGCCTTTAGCTACATAGAGATTCACACAGTGACAACCTATGGCTGAATGGGTAAGTATTGTACATGCAACAGCATCCTACAACCTTATGCAATTATAAAAAAACATATAGATCGTAATCACGATTCAAACCTTTGGGGGCTAGGGAGTCCAGGTGGTTCATCCACCATACCTCGCGTTGCTGCAGTATTCTCTGCCTATCCGCCCCTTTTAGACATGCGACAGCAGAAAGACTTACTTTTGTAACTAACTACGACCCTTGCAGTCAGGAGGTGGTAAAAATTGTTAAAAGGCATTGGCTGATGTATAAGGAGACTTGCCCCAATTTTCAGAAATTCACACCATATCTCTTATAAATGGGGAAAAACTATTGAAACATATATTAATAACAAACAGGAATGTGGTAATGAGAGCAAGGATATGAAAAGCAATTGGTTGGGAGGCAGAAATGTGGGCATGTTTCCATGCCTTAACTGCATTTTCTGCTCCAAGGTCAAAGGCAGAATCTTTGTACACCCCAACACAGGCCACAGGAGTTCCTAATTCTGGGTTGCTATACCTGTGACTCCAGTTATGCTTTTTATGCTCTGGTTTGCCCCTGTGGATTGATCTATGTGGGTGAAACCACTCAGCGGGTTAAACAGCACACATCACAGCATAAGTCCTCTATTCAGTTGGGGCATACCTTTCTCCCGGGTCCAAATATTTTTGTGAAATGGGACATAAAGCCGATCAATTCAAATTTGTGGTTTTGGACCAGGTAAAACTGAACCAAAAAAAAAAAGGGGGGGTGGGCATAGGCAGAGAATCCTGCAACAACGTGAGGTATGGTGGATTAACCATTGCATAAGGTTGCATAAGGTTGCATAAGGTTGTAGGATGGTGTTGTATGCACTTACCCAATCGGCCACTGGTTATTACTGTGTGAATCACTACACTTTTCAATTGTTTGTAACAATTTCCTGTAGACACAGGATTATATGGAAACAATTGTTTTTTTTAATCATTCAATTTTTATTGTCATTTTTTATAAATTAACATGGTTTAATTTGAACATATACATAGCTAGTACTTATAGTAGTTTTCCAGTAATGATATTTGTTCTTGGATAGTCATATTCATGTCTCATATAACTGTAATATCAAGATATAAAACTAAACAATAATAATAATAATATGAAAGCAAAAATATATAAAAAATACATTAAAAAATGGAAGAATTAAGTGCGTATCAAGCATTTTAAATAGAATTATATAAAACACGTGTGCGTACCGCGCATCCCGGCCCCTCCCCCACACCCTTCACAAACAGTAGGTTTCAGTTTTGACTGGTTTGATTCCTTTACAGTCCAAATGATCGCTGGTCTGTATACCAATATTCCCATTGTTTGTAGAATTGTACAAATTTAGATTGTGTTATTGCATATTGTTTTTCATAGTAAATATTTAAGTTGAGGCTTTTTAGAATTATGATTAGATTGGGTCGTTTTGTGGTACGCCAGTTTCTTGTTATGAATTGTAGTGTAATGATTATTATGTGAAAGATGATGATTCTTTGATTTTTCGGATAAAAGTTGAGATCTAGAAATAGTGGAACCAATTCTGGGGTTGTTAACGTGATATGTTTTTGAAATAATGATGATAAGAAATTTTGTATTTTGAGCCATGTTTTCTTGATTTTGTTACAGGACCAGAATATGTGGGAGAGAGTTCCTTGAGAAGATCCGCATCTCCAACATAAAGGTGAGTATTGGGAGTTCCATTTGGCCATCATTACAGGGGTTCTATAATATCATAATGAGTGTTTTTGCTACTTCCCAGTGCTGTGAACATCTGGAGACTTTAAATGGTATTATTTCAGATTCGGACCATTGCTCTGTTGAGAAGACTTTTCCCAATTCCTCCTCCCATTTTAAGAATGGTTTCAATTTGGTCATGGTGTCTTTACTATTTATCATGGAGTAAAAGGTTGTGATTCCTTTAGGTGGAATATTAGAGGTTATAAATTGTAATTCTGTGGATTTGGATGAAGTTTTCCATTTAGATTTGGATTTAGATATTAAGGAAATTGCTTGCATATGTTTGTAATAGTCTTTGGGGTTTAGATGATATTGTTTTTGCAATGCGTTGAAAAGGATTATATTTCCATATTTATATAGCTGGTCTATCACTGTTAGTAGGTGTTCATTCCAGTTGGTTCGGAAGTTAGGGATCAATAGTTCCAGACTTTCGATAGGGATATAATCATATAAAGGATATAATAGGGTTTGTTTTTTTTTATATTTCTCCAATTGTTTATTGTTGCATTAGGTATAGTAAATAAGTAGTTTATAGACTTGTCTCCTAATAGGATTGCTCCCATAACTTTTGGAAAATGTTTGCATTGGCACATATATTTTTCAATATCGCACCACAGTTTTGTGTTGACATCGCTGTTCCACCAATATCTAGTCTGATTTAGTAGTGTTGCCTGATAATAATCTTTCAAAATGGGTACTGCCATGCCTCCCATTTTACGTGGTTTGGCCATTATATTGTTGTTTATTTTGGCTCTGTTTTGTCCCCAAATAAATCTAGTGATGTTTTTCTGGGCTTTTATAAAGAAGGAATTTGATATCATGATTGGGATTGATCTGAACAGGTATAGATATTGTGGTAGAATCTTGGAGGCGTTTATTCTGTCTGTTATAGATAAGATTAGTGGTTTCCATTTTTTGGTTTGTTGTTTGACTTTTTCCATTAGTGGAGTGAAATTTAATTGAAATAATTCTTTGAGGTCAGAGGATATCTTGATCCCCAGGTAAGTTATTTCTTTTGTTTCCCATGAGAATCTGTATTTACTTGATAAGTTGTTCCCCAAAACTTGTGATTTATTTTGTTGATTTTGTAGTATGACACCTTGCTGAACTGTGCAATATGATTTTGAACATGTATTAAGGAGATAGCTGGGTTGGTTACTATCAGTATTACATCGTCCACAAAAAGTGCGATTTTGTGTGAAGTATCTCCTATTTTAATTCCAGTGATGGTAATATCTGAGTGGATAGTTTCAGCTAGGGGTTCCATCGCTAAGGCGAATATTAGAGGAGATATTGGACACCCCTGTCTGGTTCCATTGGTTATATTGAATGGGATAGATAGCATGTTGGAAAAAAATATTGTTGCTGAGGGTTTGGTGTATAGTGCCTTAATTGCTTTTTTAAAGTTGTTTTTTATTCCAAATTTGTCTAGGGTTTTGTTTAGGTATGTCGAATTTAAGCGATCAAAGGCCTTTTCAGCGTCTAGGGTTATAAAGAGAGATGTGATGTTCTTTTGGTTTGACCAACCTATCAGACCGATGATTCTTCTTGTATTATCTATTGACTGTCTATTTTTAATGAAGCCCACTTGAACTTGGTGGATTAACTGTGGTAAAATGATTTTGAGTCTTTCTGACAGGATTTTAGAGTAGATTTTAAGATCACAGTTCAGAAGGGATATTGGTCTGTAGTTCCCTATTGTTGAGGTATCTTTCCCCTGTTTTGGGAGGGGCCCTATTATTGCTTTTAACATTTCTTGAGGAAATGACTGTTCTTCTATTGCAAGATTGAATACCTTTTAGCAATTGGGGTTAATTAATTGATACCATTGTTCTATGAGCTTGAGAAAATAATTGACCTGAAACATTGCTGTGGGCACTCATGGTGTGCTTCTGCTTTTTTAGGGGAACAATAAAGCAGGTAAAACCCCTCCTCTTGCAAAACCCCTCTCTGCCCAGTCTCCACCACCACCCTCCTCCTCCATAAAGTGGCCAGTGCCTTTTTAAAAAAAACAAACTATGCATCGAAACAATAGTAATTCCACATGAAGCCTGATTACAACTTCACCATAGGGCTTGCCTGATGTATATACGATCTTTTAACTCCCAACACATTCATACAGTTTCTATTCTAAAATATAGCTTAATTGATTAGGTAGGTTAAAAGGTTTAGTTGAACTTGCTAGGGGCCTTAATGTTATGGAGCAATCTCAAAAGATGTTCCGAAAACATTTCTCTCTAACACTAACTTTTTAACCTCAATGGATAACAAGATATTGGCTATATGTGATGTCTCTAGCCAAAACCCCACTTTTTATTGCAAAGTGCCAATATTATCATATAATCTGAATACGGAATTTTTAATTTATAAAAAAAACAACTCAAATAGACACGGACTAATACAGTAGCTGGAATCGATTATAGATTACCTATTAACCTCTACATTACCACACAGGAGTTTGAGATCCAAAACAGGGACACAAGCAGAGCTAAATGTTAAAGCATGTGACCTCTCTCTGCTACAGACAGCTGCTAAACTTTCTCTCTGGTTTACTGGTAACAAACTCTGGTGAGCTCTGCTGTGCTTGAGTGCCCACAGAGAGGGCTCTGAATGCCACCTCTGGCACACGTGCCATAGCTTCGCCACCACTGCTAGCCTGTACACAGTTATCCCACAGGGGGATGGAGTGGAGGCCTGTAGACAGGCACCTATTGATACAAGACATATCTCCCCCCCAATTGAATTTTTAATGGAGCAACTCCATTTATGTTATTCAACTCTATTATTATTTAACTCCATTCTGTCCATTTGGAAGCTGCCGCTTTAAAAATACTGTTGCCATATTTTTTTTACCTATGCCCCTACCTTTGTGTTTTGAAAGTTGCTGACATCTTGTTTTAAAGCTTCAGCTTCCAAATGAACATAACTCGATTTTACAGTGCACCGTAAAATCCTTTAAGTAAGGATAAGGACGGGTTTGAAAAAGCTTATTTCACGCAGGTTCGGCGATGGGGGTTTAATGTGGCCCCATCTTTTGCCAACCTGTATATGAAATTTTGTAAAGAGAAATACATCTACACCAGGTTTGGTGAGAGATTGTTGGTATATAAAAAGATTTATAGATGACTTCTTCATCATCTGGGGGGGTGAAGAGGAAATAGATGCAAAAATACTTTTATTCAAGTTTTTGATTTTGTTCAGTCACAAGTATAAACAAATAAATCTCATGAAGTTGGCTATTTCTCTAGGAGGTAAATTGATACCAGCAGGAATCCCAAAGTACACAATGGCAACCTTTTAATCCTGTAATATTATACTTATTAGTAAATAAATAACAAACACCATTTAGACTATATATTGGCAGCTGAAAACAAAGCAGTAAGATAAAATTCTTGTTTTTAAAAGTGCAAATGCGAATAAACTTATAAAGTTTGTGCCATTACTAAAATTATGATTTTATTACTTTTCCTTAAGCATACAATTGCTAGGGTTACATCAATTGGAGTCATATTTTTAAAACAGATTGCACATAACTGTTGTACACAATTATCCAATGAGACAATCAGTTCAGAACAATACAATATTACATAACACATTCTAGCAGCAATTACAATTGTGTCTCCTTACTAATTTTAGGATTATTCCTTTTCAGAGAAAGTATATTGCGTGTAGGTTATGCTTTTAGTGCCCTCTTAACAGAAGTAAAGTAAGAAAGAAAGACATTCTACTGTAAATATTATCGTACTAAAGATAAAACAACATGTCAGCTAAAACAAATTGTTTTGTTCCATCAGGTTGTTTCACAGCTGCTAAAATTTTTATTAACTTAGTATAAACATACCACACGTAAACAAAAAAATAGTACGTTTTCTAAGAAAGAGTGGAATTTGGCCAATAATTGAATTTTAAAGACAAGAGATAAGGGCTAGCTAGATAGTATCTGTGGCACATTATATTGTCTGTAATAGCAGCATATCAAAACAACTACTGGACTCAAGTTCTTGTGTTAAAGGAGAGCAGAACCAAAAATACAATGGCAGCTCCACAGATTCTACAAATGTTCAATGTATATACTCTGCCTTCATAATCATGCTTCTGTTTTCTATTAGTTAATAGAGATGGACCAGAATCCGAACCCGAACCTGGTTTCATGAAACTGCCAGAACTCAGATTGTGGAATTCTAACTGTTTTGAATTCTTAGAAATTTAGAAATCCATAACAGGAATCTCATACGGTTTCCTGTACTGGGCGGTGTTTATTAAAGATTTTGCCCATTGATACATGTACCCCAGACCATTTCCTAGGTCCCTAAGCCATTTACAGCAAGTTACTATTGCTATTTATACTTTTTAATTTTAGATGGAATTTTTAAATTTTTTTAAGTTCTATTGACTTCAATAGGTCCGCTGGCATATTTTTAAATTCTCAGATTTTTCTGAAAATCCACACATCTGCAAGCGGAAGGGATTTCAGTATGTTCAGCCATCTCTACTAGTTAAATTAGCCCTTTACTTTTTTATTCATTAACAACCTTTTTTTTAATTAAGTGTTACAAACATATTCTGCATGCTTGAATTATTTTTGGCAAAAAAGCCCGTTATCTACAAAAAATTTATGGTCCTTTTTTAAAATACATTAATTTAGCACAGGTCATTTATATTACAAAATGGAATAGTACAAATTGAATCTTGTGCCAAATTTGCTGCCAGTCTTGAGAAACTTTCTAGATCTGATTGAAGCAATTGTGCATTGTAGATTTGTCATTACATGAGAGTGCATCATTAACTAACGATAAAAGAAAATAGGCAGTAATGCAGAAGGTGGGGAGACATATTTGCAAATATAATGGACCATTGTAAACATTTATTCTGTCCAAATTCTTCCTTTGTTTCCATCAAAAGAAACAAGTACTTATCAGAACTAGTGATTGGATGCACTGTCAATCCATAGATAATGTATGGAAATGATAGGATATAGTACACGTACAGCGCATAATGATTCAGATTTTGCGCTGACATGAGTGGCAATCGGATGTAATTTACACTCAAATAATGAAATTAAGTGATAACGAATGCTTAGGGTGTCGGGTTTTTCTAGGCTTTAACGATCAGTGGGCTGGAGAAGTGCAGAATTAGTTTGTTATGTAATTATGTTTAGCAGTTACCTAAAATGTTTTTATATTACAGTGTTGATGTGAAATAGTGTGGGTAGAGGGATATTGGGAAGTACTATTAAAGATCTTCTATTACCTTTGTCAAATGCCAAGTGTATTGTTGATCAATCAGTCCAGACTCTTGGGAAAACTTCAATGGGAAAAGAAAGGTAAAAATAAATAGAAAATAGTTGCAGAGGTAGCAAAGGTGGATTAAAAGAGAAAAAAAAGCAACAAAATAATATGAAAAAACATTTAAATCCACAAGGGGACACACACACAGGTAAAAGTGGTTAAAGAGGCATTTCTAGCCAGAAACCCTACGCATGCAAGTAATTGTTACCTGGAATCTTTTTATTAAAAAATCAAAACTATTTAATTTTAATGATTAGTAATATACAGCACTAGAAATGTCAGCGTAGAAAATATACATGCACCTGCATTCGCATTTGTATGTATGTATGTATAGTTTATTTATAAAGTGCCACCACTTGAGGACGCAGCGATATACAATAATAAAATACAATGAAGTCATACGAGTGGGTGTAAATCCAGAAATAGTTCAGTACATAAATATATAAATAAATATAAGTACAAGAGACTTGCCCCAAGAGCAATGGAGGTCCCTGCCCCATTAAGCTTACAATCTAGTTAGGCGGGTAACATACAGATACAAAAGAGTGCAAATAAAACAATCATATACTGTGCAGGTTACTAGATAGATGTAAGGGTAGATTTAAACTTGCTCATTGAGGTTTCTTCACATAGAGAGAGGGGAATAAAATTCCAGAGGAGGGGCGCCACAAGAGATAAAGCTTTAAAGAATAAGACTAAAGTCTCTAGACAACATTGTCCCAATATTCACAAACAAACCACAAGCTGTGTCTCACCTCTCCCTTTGATGAAGCTGTTGGGTGATTTCTAAAATTAACCTGTGGGTACTAGGGGTCAGCTCCCATAATCCACCATAGCTGGCTAAACCCCCCAGTTTTGTTATACTCACCTGTTGCAATGATACTCACAGTCTGAGAATAGAGCCTTAAAAGTCTGCAATCCACCACCGCTTGATTTATGCCTCCATTTTTGCTGCAGTGCTCTCTTTATGTGCACGAGCAGCAGAGGCTTGTTTGGCAATGACCAACAGCCATTGGCCGTGATGTCACTGTTATGTCCATGACTGACGGCCTTTAGCAGGAAGTAGAATGGAGTAGTGGCGGTGTATCATGGACTTGTAAGGCTCTTTTCTCAGACTGTGAGCATCAATGCAACAGGTGAATAAAAGGAAACTGTAGTTTTGGAGGGGTTCCCTCTTACAGGTTTGATTCTTGTTCAAGGGGTAGACATGTCCTTTAATTCTTTAATGGGGGAATAAATCCACCATATAATATTGTCCCATTATCCAGAGCACATTCACAAACATACAACAGGCTGTGTCTCAGCAATCTCTTTGCTGTGGCTGCTGGATGATTTACAGTAGGAAATTAACTTGTGGGTACTAGGGGTCAGCTTCCATATCTACCTTTTTATTTTGGTGGAAGTATAAAGGTGGGTACACACACCAAAGATGTTTGAAAGATGGCAGACAGGATCTGCAACACACAGTCCCAAGTGTTCTCCCTATATACAGCATATATACAGCATAGGGAGAATGTTCAGGACACATGTTTCCCACATACTTTAGTACAGGGAGAAGCCCATAGAAGAAGAAAAATTTCTGTCTTTTCCGAACTACCCTGTGGCTGTTAGGAATGTTCAGCAGCCTTGTGATCATTCAGGAGAATGTGCTACATACGGAAATGATAAAGCAGATCCGACAGTAACACTGCTAAATTGTTACTGTGTGTACACAGCTTAAGTCTATGTATGTACACTTGATGTGCTATCTAGCACGTGAAAGGTACATCCTTTCCACCTAGAAGCTGATAGCCAACCATATTACAGATTAGAGATCATTCCTTTCTCCAACACAGAATAGAGATTTCAGTATCGTGTTTTTGCCAACAGTGTCTGACAATTATGTATTTTTCTTTGCGTTTCAAAGAAAAAAATAAATCATTGAAGTAGAAACAGAATATTACAATTTCAGTAAAAAATTAAAGAAGGCCTGGGGATTTGAACCTAAAGTCACATGCATCCTGACTTTCAAAAAACATAGCATTAGCCTGCTATCTCACCAGAGCGAATAGGAAGTTGGTAGATTTAGAAACTTTATCTAGGAACGACAGATTATTTCAGCCAATGTTACTGTTTTTTTACTAAAAGGTTACAGTTTTTTTGTAGGGTTTTAGAGAAGCAAAATATAGAGCTCTTTACATTGTTTATCTTTTTTGCAGTTGGTAGGGAAGGTGCTGGAAACTTTCTTACGGGATCATATACTTGACTTTGTCTCCAGAACTGATCTTATTAGTAGTAGTCAGCATGTATATAGGAGAAATAGATAGTGTCAGAAAAATCGACTTGGTTTTTCTGAAGAATTGCATAAGAATTTAGATAGCAGTAGATGTGGTATACTTGGATTTTGCTAAGTTTTTGTACACACCAGCGCTTGGTCAGGACAAAAGTCTGTCGGTCGCGGCAATAGTGGCCACGGTCTTGGCCACTGCACACATACAATCAGATATTTCCAGCCGACCGGCCGGTACACGTCACTGTTGGTTGGACAGCTGGCCGGAAATGTATGATGGTGTGTACCCAGCCTTAAAGTCCTAAGCGGAGTGCCTCAAGGTTCTGTACAAGGGACACTGCTTTTTAATCTGTTTATAAATTACTAAGAAGGAGGCATTGAGAGCAAGATCTCTGTCTTTGCTGAACTTTGGAATCTTCAAATGATGTGAAATTTAGATAGATTATCAAGATGGGCAGCAGAGTGGCAGATGAGATTCAATGTTGATAAATGTAAGGTGATGCATTTGGGGTTTAACATTCCTTGTGCCACTTACACTATAAATAAATCTGTGCATCACTAATGGAAAAAGATTTGGTGGTTCTGATAGATAACAGACTTAGCTGTAACAAACAATGCCAGGCAGCCACAGCTAGAGCTACTGTAGCAAGATATTGTCTTATATAAAGAGGGGAATAGATTCAAGGAAGAAAAATATTATTCTTTCTTTTTTACAAAGCACTGGTAAGGCCTAATTTGGAATATGTGGTGCAGTTTTGGAATCCCATATGCAAAGGGACATCTTGTAAATGGAAGGAGCTCAGAGAAGGGCAACTAAAATAATAAGGGGAATGGAGGCGCTTGACTATGCCAGCAGATTAGACAACTTAGGGCTGTTTTCATTGGAGAAGCAGCATTTGCGCGGGAATATAATCACTTATGTTAATGGGCCATATAAGAACCTCTCTAGTGCCTTGTTCAGTAACAGGTCATATCACACGGGGACATCCTTCAGGACTAGAAGAAAAGAAGTTTCATCTTCACGATAGGAAAGGATTGTTACAGCAAGAACAGTGAAACTGTGGAACTGTCTTCCAGCCTATGTGGTTATGGCAAGTTGATTTAATAGCTTTAAAAGTGGTCTGGATAAGTTTCTAAAATTAAATAATATTGAAAAATACTGGTATTAGTATATATACTGTAGTTCTGGTTGATTCAGGGATACTTTGCCATTTGGAGTCAGGAAGGAATCCCCCCTCCCCCATATGAGCTGTTTTTTTGCCTTCCTCTGGATCAGCTGTTAGGTAGGATTAAAGAATAGGGTGTAGAGGTTGGACTAGATGGACGGATGTCTTTATTCAACATCAATTACTATGTTACTATGTATGCCTATTACATACATAGTATATAGGATTGTCAACAGAGAGTTTAAGTATACCAGTTTGTACTTATACTCTAGAGTACACTAGCACAAGCAAAGGGTGGTACTGACAGGACATCACCCTGACTTTCATACCCTGCCTATTGATGATGACACCCATCATTCCTTCCCAGCAAGAGATCAAGCCCACTGCCAGGGTTGGTGTTTGAGTAGGGCATAGTGGGCAAATTCCCAGGGTCCCGGGGACCTTAGAAGCCCCAGAGAACCGGGGTCAGGTGCATCTAGCACAAGGGTAAAATATATAAGATCAATACTTTTATGAACTGCAAGTCTGAAGGCGTGGTATGCGCATTACAATGCCCCTTCTCAAAATTGTATGTTGGGAAAACTAAAAGGAGGCTGTGTGATCGGGTGAAAGAACACATTAGGAACATTAAAAAGGGGGAAGATATCAGCAGTGTAGAAAGACACTTCAATGAGTGTCATAATAAAGACCATACTCACCTGAAAGTCTGGGGAATAGAAAAGATCCCAAGACCAATGAGAGGTGGAAATTGGGATAAAAAAAAATCCCCCAAGGGGAGTCATGGTGGGTTGTAAGGATAGATATGTGTGGAAATGTACCTGCAGTATCATGTGTCTTTGAGCAGTAGTTTAGAAGAAATCCAATGAGTTTCTCCCAGAATGCTGTGGATGGTGCAGGTCCGCCCACTTTCAGTGACAACCTGCTTGGGAAATATCCGATGCACGTTTTCCTTTAGTGCATGCGCAGAACGTGAGAGGATCCGTCGGGACTGCTGCTGCTGTCTGTGTGATCTGACTCGTTGGTCGATTCTACACACACAAACACACACACAGAGTCAGGGAGGAAAGGATTTCTTACTGCAGACAAGTGGGTGTGTCTGCTACCATAATGATGCACATTGAGTGACAGCACTCCCAGCACAGGGGAAGACACACACCCAGGAACCTGCACAACTTTCCCATGCTGCTGCAATCAAACAAAGGGGAATTCTAGGGGAAAAAAGGTAGGGGGGAGGGTGGGGGGATGGTTGGGGGATGGTGTACTTTAAAATAAACCAAAGAAAAATGCTTTTTCCTCAGTGGAGATACCCTTTAAAACAGTACCAGTGGGTTTAAATGAGGAGCTGTTATTCAACATGTTTTTATAAGTTGTTACTGTGATTTACTTGTCAAGCCATGTTTGAGGTGCCCTTTATTGTATTATACATGTAAATTTTAGAAAGTTATTATGTGGCCTTTAGGCAACTATTCTCACGGGGATCGGGTTGCACCACAGAGGATTTTGTTGGATGCACCACCTGACTTTTTAAGGATTGGCTAAGGTCCGATCATGTGACCCGGAAGAAGGGAAGTTTATTCCCGAAACGCGTGTTGGTCGACTAGTCCGGACTGTGCACATGTCCTCTATGAATTTTTTATCTCCCCCTCTGTTCTGTATAGCGTGGTTGGTGCCACCTCAGGATTCCCCTTAGTGATGGAGCAGATGGCAGCCAAGCTGTGAGCACTTTGGACATCCTACCTGAGCGTATAAGCGGGACTTCGGATCACTCTGGATTTGGCTTTGCTCTACTGGAGACACGAGAGGGGTGAGATTAGCCCATTTGTTTATGCACTTCCTAACCTTGAGGAATTTGACTGTTTATTTTCCTGTGGAACTTTACCTTACACTGTACAGGCAAACGGAGGAAAGTATGTGACTTTACTGAGTTTTATCTATTTTTAGGGGAATGTAACGTGACAGCTAGAGATGGCATAGAACTTGAACTCGAACACAAGTTCGAGCCAAACTGTTTGAAATCATTGAATTGAAAAAGAAAAATCAACCAATGGCAGCTAATTTGAGTATTGCCAGCCCCCTGGGTATAAAAGGCAATGTGACCAGCGCCATTTTGTCAATGTGTTGGAGTGTGTTTAGTGGAGACCTGACAGTGTAGGAGTTGGAGAGTGTTTTTGTGTGCTTTTTGAGCTTTCTGTGTGTGGATTTCAGTGTGGTGGTTTAGCATTTGTTGTTAACCACCCCTGTATTCACACATCTTGAGACCCAACAGTCCTTTAAAGGACTAACCTTCTTTGTAAGACCCAAAATTCCTTTTAATGACTAACCCTCCTAGTCAGACCTTTTAGAGGTCTAGGTGTCCTGTTTTTTGTTTGTTTCTGTATCTGTGTGTCAGCGTTTATGTGTTTGTGTAACTGACAGTGCTGCCTTTAGCAGCAATCAGCAGCTTTTGCTGTCTGATTTGCTGTTTGCTGTCAGTTGTGTCTGTGTCATATTTGGGCTTTTAGTGTAAAAAAAAAAAAAAATTTGTTTGTCTTTTTTGTTTGTGTATTGTGTGGTTGTGTGTGTGTGTATATATATATATATATATATATATATATATATATATTTTTTTTTTTTTTTTTTTTTTTTTTTGATAAAAATTTGGGAGAGGGAAATGCCTGGCAGGGCAAGAGGGAGCAGGGGTGCTTCTGCATGTGGAGGGAGAGGGAGAGGCAGAGGCTATCTCTTCTGATCAAGGAAGGCGAGTAGTAGAGTGGATTACCCAGCATTCCTCATCCACCTCCTTACAGGCACAAAGCAGCCGAGCTGCCACTGTAGATACTGTGCCTGCTCCTTCCTCACCTGAGGCTCCTACTGTTGGCATGGACCCTGATCCTCTTTATCAGGCGTTTGTTGCCCACATGACAACTACCTTTGGGGATCCAGAGGAGGAGTCTCAGGATATCTTTTCGCACACCATGTGTGAGGCTAGTGTGCTTGAGGAGGAGCTGTGCACTGATGCACAATCTTTCCTGTCGCCCAAGCGGAGGAAAGTGCTCAATGCACAGGGAGACAGGAGGCTGATGATGTCACGCAGCAGTCCATGAGCAGCCAGGGAACTATTGTAGGGGGTGAGGTCCCAGATGCTGCTGCTGCTATTAGTGACACAGCCTCCAGTATTGAGGAGGTGGAAGTGGACGATGAGGTCACCGATCGTTCATGGGTGCCACAAGTGGGAGAAGAGGATAGTGTCTCTGAGGGGGAGCCCTCAGAGTGTGAGCAAGAGCCTGAACCCAGAGGCAGGATTAGGGTCAGGGGTAGGGGCAGAGGCGGTGTGTCTAGTGCACCTAGTGCTGCTCTTAGAGGTACGGCACCAATGCCACCTGGTGCCAGTGCCCCACAACAGCAGGTGACCTCTGCTCCTGTGCGTGCCGGTGGCTCTGCTGTATGGGAGTTCTTCTCATTGGCTCCCAGTGACAACACGGTTGCAGTGTGCAGTCTGTGCCTGCAGCGTGTTAGCCGTGGGAAGAATGCAGCAACCCTGGGCACTATGAGGAGGCATATGATGCTCCACCACATTGCCCGGGGGGACCAGCGGTCAGGAAACATGCAGGCACCCACTCGTTCCCTTCGTTGTGCCCAGGTAGCCACCGTTCCTCCTCCTCCCCTTCCGGCCCCATCAGCTGCTTCCTTGGTGCAAGTTAGGGAGGAGAGACAGCCTTTGGCCCCAGCATGTGGTGTTAAGAGGCCTCTTGACAGTGTTGCTGGGTCGGCAGGTATAAGGCAGGTCTCTATTCTCCAGTTGTTAGAGCGGAAATTGTTCCACAGTCACCCCCAAGCTCAGAGTCTCACATTCGGCTTAGCCAAACTCCTGGCAGTGCAGCTGCTACCATTCAGCCTGGTAAACAGTGCAGCATTCAGGGAGTTTGTGGCCACTGGCACACCACAGTGGCAGGTGCCTGGCCGTAGGTACCTTTCCCAGAAGGCAGTACCAGCCTTGCATGACCATCTGCAGGGCAATATATCTTCTTCGCTGGACCACAGTGTGGTCAAGAGTGTCCACATTACTATTGAAGCGTGGTCCAGCAAGTACGGCCAGAGGCTTATTTACTGCCCAGTGGGCCATTCTGCTAGCCGGCAGAGATGGGGCACAGAGCGCAAGTGGTGAGATGGTGGTACCACCACGTATTGGTGATACACCAGTCTCCACCCCCCCTTCCTCATCCGGTGAGTCCTCTTCCTGGATCTCCCCCCCAGAGCCTATGCTTCATGTCAGGTGAGACAGTGCCATGCAGTGTTGCAGCTTCTGTGTCTCAGTGATAGGAGCCACACCGGGGCAGAGTTGCTGGCAGCACTGCAAGGGCAGGCTAAGAGGTGGCTGACCCCACACCACCTCTCAATAGGCAAGGTAGTGTGTGACAATGCCACCAACATCCTGTCTGCCCTTTGTATCACACATGTTCCTTGCCTGGCACATGTTTTCAACCTGGTTGCCCAGCGCTTCCTCACCAAGTACCCTGGTCTGTAGGAGGTACTGAGGATGGCTAGTAGGGTGTCCAGTCACTTCAGGCAGTCATACACGGCCACAGCTTGTCTGTCCGAGTTCCAGCAGCAGAACAGTCTGTCACAGAACCTCTTGATTTGTGACACCCCCACCCACTGGAACTCTAATCTTATGATGCTGCTGAGGCTGCTCCAGCAGAGGCGAGCCATCATGGACTATTTGTATGAGTATGAGGCTAGATCAGGCTCTGGGGACCTGGGGTTTCTCTTACCCAGGCAGTGGCTGCTGGTTCAGAATGCCTGCCATGTGCTCGCGCCATTTGAGGAGGCCACCAGGATGGTAAGCCGCGATGATGCCACTATAGCGGATACCATTCCACTGGTGTTCCTCCTCGAGCACACCCTGCGCAGCATACTCGACAGGGCACTAGCTGCCAAGCAGCAGCTACTGGAAGAGGAGGACGCCAACACCGTGGTGCTTTCTGAGCCCAGCCATCACGGTGCAGAGCAGCTGTCTGATGATGAGGAGGGGGATTTAGGTGATCTGGACTGAGAGGAAATGGGGCATTCCTATAGGGGACATCTCAACCCTCCCAAGTACCACATGTCATCCATGGTTGGGGAGTGGTTGAGCCCGACACTGTTGTCTTCAGTGACGGTGAGGACATGGGGTCCTCTGCGTTTGGCACTTTGTGGCATATGGGTATGAACATGCTGCAATGCCTGAGCAAGGACCCCAGGATTAAGGCCATCAAAGAGAAGGAGCAGTACTGGGTGGCCAAAAAATGCAAAAATTCATGCTTGATCTCCTGTCTCTCCACGAGGCACCTTAATGGCGCCACCTACTCTGACCATATCATGCAGTCGCAACAGCTTCTCTGTGGCTAATTTTTCTATGTTTGGGTTGATCCTAATTGGCCCAATGCAAAATTCCATACTTGCTCTCCTGTCCATACTTGCTCTCCTGAGTAGGTGACACCTTTATGGTGTCACCTACTCTGACCATGTCATACATACCAGCTCATACAGATCTTTTCATGAAGCGTATCCCCTTCCCCGCTTTCCCTTGCACGAAGCATACTCTGAGGGAGAGAAGCCAATGGGGTATGGGGTCTGTCCAGCGGGGCCAAGCCTGCCTGGCTCCACAATAATGTTGTCAAACTGCAGTGGGTCTACTGTTACTCAATGGTGCTGTTCCTACGAAGCATAACCCCTTCACCGCTTTCCCTTGCACGAAGTGAAGGGAGAGAAGCCAATGGGGTGTGGGAAAAGCCTAAAAAATTATGTTTGTAGTCATGTGCAAAGCTAAAACACAGAGATTTGTTTGGTTTAACTTGTTTACTAAATGTAACTAAGGCACCAGTTACTTGTTTGGTGCAATAATAATATTAATAATAATAATAATAATAATTATAATAATAATAATATTAATAATAATAATAATAATAACAACAACAAGAACAAAAATGAGGTGGGAGATGCACCACCTATTTTGTTTTTAACATTTCGCTCCTTAAGCGCTTAATGTCTTTATGGATGGAGATTATGCGCCTCTCGATGCGCCTCATCTGTTGCGCCATTTCATCCAGCCGGCGCTGGAATGATGTTCCCTGCCAGCGCTGGAATGATGTTCCCTGCCGGCGCTGGCATGCTAGTGCTAGTGGTGGAGGGGAAATTGCAGGCCTTATCTGGGGCCTTGGTGGGGGTGTTGCAGGGCCTGCAGGGGGTGATCCACCATCTTTAGCCTCACTGGCAGAAACAGATCCCTCGTCTGCAAATTTATATATAAAAAAGTAAATAATAATAAATAATAATAAAAAATATTAATAATAATTAAAAAATTATAATGTAAATATTGTAAATATTTTTCGTGTGTACTTGTCCTTTAACATTTACTAACATTAACTAACAGTTACATTTACTAATACTAACTAACATTAACTAACATTAAAAAATATATACTTTGCGTCGTTTAGGAAAAAAGAGCTTTCAAATTTTGTATTATATGAAAATATTGTAAATATTTTTCGTGTGTACCTGTCCTTTAACTAACATCTACTAACATTAACTAACAGTTACATTACAATTTACTAACACTATCTAACATATGTACTTTGAGTCCATTAGGAGAAAAGCACTAAAGGCCCCGCAATCGTTTGTGGCGGTTTGCGAAGCGCTATCGCCAATCACAAGTGCTATAAAAGTGACAAGAAAAGTGCAGTAACTTCGTATAGTGGTTATACATAGATAGAGCTTGTCAGAAAGTTCTGCCGCAGAACCGCCTGATTAGAGTGGGGCAAAAGTTGGTGTTTTATACAACTCAATCACAGTTAAAATTTTATATATAAATGTGACACTTGCCTTGGACATTTTGCTGGATGCCCTGGACATAGGCACGCCGCTGCCGCTTGAGGTCTGACCACCTCTTTTGGAGTTGAGAGGTGGTAAGATCAATCTGAAACTGCGTACGCAGTTTTTTCTGCTGGTGGCGCATAATGCGCCATTTTCTTTCCTTAACGTAGGGGGTGCCAATTGGCATCCCATCATACCCCCGCCTGGTGAGATACTCTACCACAAACTGCTTCCAAGCCATGGTGGCCATGTTGTCTGCAGACAAGCTAATAGTAGAATAACCCACACCCACTTTCGAGGCTCGATTTTAGAGCCTGGATTGCATATAGAAAGTCAATGGGAAGAGGGGATTATAATCGAATGCAGAAAAATCTAATCCGCGAATAAAATGTCCATGATACCTAGGCGCGAGCATCGAATCCGTGAGTAAAATATCCATTAAAACTTATATTTGAGCATCGAATCCACGAATAAAATGTCCATGATACTTAAGCGCGAGCATTGAATCCGCGAGTAAAGTGTCCATTAAAGCCTATACGCGGGCATCGAAACCGCGAGTAAAATGTCCATAATACCTAGGCGCGAGCATCGAAAGTAGCGCGCGTGAGGGTAAAATCAATTTTTCAAAAGTCCTGGATATTCAAATAGGTTCCCCAGACCATTTCCCAGGTCCCACAGTTACCATTGATATTTTAGTTGTATTTCATTCGAACTTTTTGAACTATTTGGCTCCCATTGACTTTAATGGGTCCGTTTTCGAACTTTCGAACTTTTCCAATAGTTCTAATATTTTAAAATGGACTGAACTTTCGAAAGTTCGGCCATCTCTAGTAACAGCCTCTTGTTTTATATTATTGTATACCTCTCTTTGGCACTTTTCAGCACTTTAGTTTTGTCATTAATATATATATATGCACTTTATTCATAGCCCTAGTGTGGGGCTTTTTTATTGACCATTTTCGGTCAGCTGCATAGACAATATACTATAGGTCTATAGTATTAGAGTACCTTGGAACTATTTTTCCAAGTTAAGTCAGTTTCTTTGCTAGCCATCTGTGCTAGTTATATTTTGTTTATTGGATAGAGTCCTTTGGGTCTTGTTACTGACAGCACCCACCTAATATAGAAGTTCGGCTCCTACCTATTATGGGAAACTTTTTGCCATACCAACTATATCATTACAGAGGGAGCTTTTCCTGGGGCCAGGCCGAGGTGCTTGGGGGCGGGGCATTTCCAAGCCCTGTCTACTATGCTTAGTACCTCACATCCCAGAGCAAAAACAACAGCCTTATGCCCTCTTTGAGAAGAATGAAATCACCTCTTTCTGTCTATTTGTCCCAATCTCTAGATTTGTCTACTATCTGTCTATCTATCTATCTATCTATCTATCTATCTATCTATCTATCTATCTATCTATCTATCTATCTATCTATCTAATATCTACCTACCTATCTATCTAACCGCGAGTCAAGTGGCGTCTGCCCGTTCCTAGGCAACATTGCGTAATCCTGCTCTAGAAGAACTATGCACTTTGGCTTCAGCTGGTACGGTGGCCTTTAAAAAGAAATCCAGATTCACTCCCCCCTTCACAGATTTCCCTGCATTGAAGGTGTTCTTCGAATGCACAATGAGAGCGTTTAAAGATACGATCGATAACCAACAGAAATGCAACAATTTGTCCCGTTTAGAATTTCAAGCGGTTCAGGAACTAAGTCAACTTGAAGGTACTATTATTAAAAAATCTGATAAAGGGGGGAATATAGTATTATGGGATGAACAAATGTACCTGAAAGAAGCCTATAGACAATTGAAGAATGTTAACAATTATAAAAAACTTGCCTCTGACCCTACAGGTCTATACAAAAGACATCTAATGAGTATTTTAGACGATGCTATGGAGCGTGCTGTGATTACCCGACAGGAGATGGAATTTTTACTTGTGGAGGAACCGATTACACCCACGTTCTATCTCCTGCCTAAGGTACACAAAAACTCTCTTAATCCACCAGGTCGTCCCATTATTTCTGGGATAGGCAGCCTATCGGAGGCTGCCTGTAAATTTATTGACGGTTATTTACAGCCGCATGTGACAGCCCTTGAGTCATATATTCGTGACACCACTGATTTTATTAAAAGGATAAAAGATGTGGTGGTTAATGAGGAAACATGGATTGTCACCTGCGATGTAGAGTCACTCTATTCCAATATTGCACATGCCGATGGAATTGAAGCGGTTCGCTACTTCTTTTCTATGGAAGATATTTCTCGCCAACCAAGGGCAGGTTTTGTTACCAAACTATTGGAGTTTGTGCTTTACCATAATTTCTTTATTTTTGACCGGTCTTACTACCTGCAGACTAGAGGGACTGCGATGGGCGCCAAGTGTGCCCCCTCATACGCCAACCTATTTTTAGGTTGGTGGGAGAGGGAGGTGGCACTTGGTGAACATTACAGTCGGTTAACCAGACATGTGGAATTATGGGTCAGATATATAGATGACATATTTTTTCTATGGCAAGGCCCATTTGAGACACTTCAGGAATATATCAGAGAGCTCAATCAGAACAATCTGAATATATTCCTTACATATAATGTGTCTAGACGTAGTCTAGAATTTTTGGATCTTACGGTTGAGATCAATAATGGGAGACTCATGACGAAGCTATATCGCAAACCCACCGCGACTAATTCTTTGCTTCATTATGCTAGTTCCCACCCCAAACCATTAGTGAAAGGGATCCCTAAAGGGCAGTTCATGAGGCTTCGCAGGAACTGCACGAGTGATGAAGACTATATACAGATGTCCCAGGACCTTACACATAGATTTCTGGAGCGGGGCTATCCCAAAAGCCTTGTCAATAAGCATAAAAGGGAACTAATGGGTATAACTCAGGAAGATTTGCTGATTGCGAAAGAAAGGAACGTAGATAAGGCAATAAGATTCATCACTCCATTCTGTAAGCAGTGGGACGGGATCAAACAGGCATTAGAAAATAATTGGCGGATCCTACAGAGTGATCCAAATATAGCAAGTTTGATAACTGATAGACCACTGCTGACAGCTAAAAGGTGCCGTAATCTATCGGACATCATCTGTAAAAGCCACTATGAAAGGTCCACCGTACCCCTGAATAGGGGGAAATGCCTGATAGGCACATACGGGTGTGGAGATTGTAATTTCTGTGATTATTAGATAGATAGGTAGGTAGATATTAGATAGATAGATAGATAGATAGACAGATAGTAGACAAATCTAGAGATTGGGACAAATAGACAGAAAGAGGTGATTTCATTCTTCTCAAAGAGGGCATAAGGCTGTTGTTTTTGCTCTGGGATGTGAGGTACTAAGCATAGTAGACAGGGCTTGGAAATGCCCCGCCCCCAAGCACCTCGGCCTGGCCCCAGGAAAAGCTCCCTCTGTAATGATATAGTTGGTATGGCAAAAAGTTTCCCATAATAGGTAGGAGCCGAACCCCTATATTAGGTGGGTGCTGTCAGTAACAAGACCCAAAGGACTCTATCCAATAAACAAAATATAACTAGCACAGATGGCTAGCAAAGAAACTGACTTAACTTGGAAAAATAGTTCCAAGGTACTCTAATACTATAGACCTACAGTATATTGTCTATGCAGCTGACCGAAAATGGTCAATAAAAAAGCCCCACACTAGGGCTATGAATAAAGTGCATATATATATATTAATGACAAAACTAAAGTGCTGAAAAGTGCCAAAGAGAGGTATACAATAATATAAAACAAGAGGCTGTTACTAGAGATGGCCGAACTTTCGAAAGTTCAGTCCATTTTAAAATATTAGAACTATTGGAAAAGTTCGAAAGTTCGAAAACGGACCCATTAAAGTCAATGGGAGCCAAATAGTTCAAAAAGTTCGAATGAAATACAACTAAAATATCAATGGTAACTGTGGGACCTGGGAAATGGTCTGGGGAACCTATTTGAATATCCAGGACTTTTGAAAAATTGATTTTACCCTCACGCGCGCTACTTTCGATGCTCGCGCCTAGGTATTATGGACATTTTACTCGCGGTTTCGATGCCCGCGTATAGGCTTTAATGGACACTTTACTCGCGGATTCAATGCTCGCGCTTAAGTATCATGGACATTTTATTCGTGGATTCGATGCTCAAATATAAGTTTTAATGGACATTTTACTCACGGATTCGATGCTCGCGCCTAGGTATCATGGACATTTTATTCGCGGATTAGATTTTTCTGCATTCGATTATAATCCCCTCTTCCCATTGACTTTCTATATGCAATCCAGGCTCTAAAATCGAGCCTCGAAAGTGGGTGTGGGTTATTCTACTATTAGCTTGTCTGCAGACAACATGGCCACCATGGCTTGGAAGCAGTTTGTGGTAGAGTATCTCACCAGGCGGGGGTATGATGGGATGCCAATTGGCACCCCCTACGTTAAGGAAAGAAAATGGCGCATTATGCGCCACCAGCAGAAAAAACTGCGTACGCAGTTTCAGATTGATCTTACCACCTCTCAACTCCAAAAGAGGTGGTCAGACCTCAAGCGGCAGCGGCGTGCCTATGTCCAGGGCATCCAGCAAAATGTCCAAGGCAAGTGTCACATTTATATATAAAATTTTAACTGTGATTGAGTTGTATAAAACACCAACTTTTGCCCCACTCTAATCAGGCGGTTCTGCGGCAGAACTTTCTGACAAGCTCTATCTATGTATAACCACTATACGAAGTTACTGCACTTTTCTTGTCACTTTTATAGCACTTGTGATTGGCGATAGCGCTTCGCAAACCGCCACAAACGATTGCGGGGCCTTTAGTGCTTTTCTCCTAATGGACTCAAAGTACATATGTTAGATAGTGTTAGTAAATTGTAATGTAACTGTTAGTTTATGTTAGTAGATGTTAGTTAAAGGACAGGTACACACGAAAAATATTTACAATATTTTCATATAATACAAAATTTGAAAGCTCTTTTTTCCTAAACGACGCGAAGTATATATTTTTTAATGTTAGTTAATGTTAGTTAGTATTAGTAAATGTAACTGTTAGTTAATGTTAGTAAATGTTAAAGGACAAGTACACACGAAAAATATTTACAATATTTACATTATAATTTTTTAATTATTATTAATATTTTTTATTATTATTTATTATTATTTACTTTTTTATATATAAATTTGCAGACGAGGGATCTGTTTCTGCCAGTGAGGCTGAAGATGGTGGATCACCCCCTGCAGGCCCTGCAACACCCCCACCAAGGCCCCAGATAAGGCCTGCAATTTCCCCTCCACCACTAGCACTAGCATGCCAGCGCCGGCAGGGAACATCATTCCAGCGCTGGCAGGGAACATCATTCCAGCGCCGGCTGGATGAAATGGCGCAACAGATGAGGCGCATGGAGAGGCGCATAATCTCCATCCATAAAGACATTAAGCACTTAAGGAGCGAAATGTTAAAAACAAAATAGGTGGTGCATCTCCCACCTCATTTTTGTTCTTGTTGTTGTTATTATTATTATTATTATTATTAATATTATTATTATTATTATAATTATTATTATTATTATTAATATTATTATTGCACCAAACAAGTAACTGGTGCCTTAGTTACATTTAGTAAACAAGTTAAACCAAACAAATCTCTGTGTTTTAGCTTTGCACATGACTACAAACATAATTTTTTAGGCTTTTCCCACACCCCATTGGCTTCTCTCCCTTCACTTCGTGCAAGGGAAAGCGGTGAAGGGGTTATGCTTCGTAGGAACAGCACCATTGAGTAACAGTAGACCCACTGCAGTTTGACAACATTATTGTGGAGCCAGGCAGGCTTGGCCCCGCTGGACAGACCCCATACCCCATTGGCTTCTCTCCCTCAGAGTATGCTTCGTGCAAGGGAAAGCGGGGAAGGGGATACGCTTCATGAAAAGATCTGTATGAGCTGGTATGTATGACATGGTCAGAGTAGGTGACACCATAAAGGTGTCACCTACTCAGGAGAGCAAGTATGGACAGGAGAGCAAGTATGGAATTTTGCATTGGGCCAATTAGGATCAACCCAAACATAGAAAAATTAGCCACAGAGAAGCTGTTGCGACTGCATGATATGGTCAGAGTAGGTGGCGCCATTAAGGTGCCTCGTGGAGAGACAGGAGATCAAGCATGAATTTTTGCATTTTTTGGCCACCCAGTACTGCTCCTTCTCTTTGATGGCCTTAATCCTGGGGTCCTTGCTCAGGCATTGCAGCATGTTCATACCCATATGCCACAAAGTGCCAAACGCAGAGGACCCCATGTCCTCACCGTCACTGAAGACAACAGTGTCGGGCTCAACCACTCCCCAACCATGGATGACATGTGGTACTTGGGAGGGTTGAGATGTCCCCTATAGGAATGCCCCATTTCCTCTCAGTCCAGATCACCTAAATCCCCCTCCTCATCATCAGACAGCTGCTCTGCACCGTGATGGCTGGGCTCAGAAAGCACCACGGTGTTGGCGTCCTCCTCTTCCAGTAGCTGCTGCTTGGCAGCTAGTGCCCTGTCGAGTATGCTGCGCAGGGTGTGCTCGAGGAGGAACACCAGTGGAATGGTATCCGCTATAGTGGCATCATCGCGGCTTACCATCCTGGTGGCCTCCTCAAATGGCGCGAGCACATGGCAGGCATTCTGAACCAGCAGCCACTGCCTGGGTAAGAGAAACCCCAGGTCCCCAGAGCCTGATCTAGCCTCATACTCATACAAATAGTCCATGATGGCTCGCCTCTGCTGGAGCAGCCTCAGCAGCATCATAAGATTAGAGTTCCAGTGGGTGGGGGTGTCACAAATCAAGAGGTTCTGTGACAGACTGTTCTGCTGCTGGAACTCGGCCAGACAAGCTGTGGCCGTGTATGACTGCCTGAAGTGACTGGACACCCTACTAGCCATCCTCAGTACCTCCTACAGACCAGGGTACTTGGTGAGGAAGCGCTGGGCAACCAGGTTGAAAACATGTGCCAGGCAAGGAACATGTGTGATACAAAGGGCAGACAGGATGTTGGTGGCATTGTCACACACTACCTTGCCTATTGAGAGGTGGTGTGGGGTCAGCCACCTCTTAGCCTGCCCTTGCAGTGCTGCCAGCAACTCTGCCCCGGTGTGGCTCCTATCACTGAGACACAGAAGCTGCAACACTGCATGGCACTGTCTCACCTGACATGAAGCATAGGCTCTGGGGGGGAGATCCAGGAAGAGGACTCACCGGATGAGGAAGGGGGGGTGGAGACTGGTGTATCACCAATACGTGGTGGTACCACCATCTCACCACTTGCGCTCTGTGCCCCATCTCTGCCGGCTAGCAGAATGGCCCACTGGGCAGTAAATAAGCCTCTGGCCGTACTTGCTGGACCACGCTTCAATAGTAATGTGGACACTCTTGACCACACTGTGGTCCAGCGAAGAAGATATATTGCCCTGCAGATGGTCATGCAAGGCTGGTACTGCCTTCTGGGAAAGGTACCTACGGCCAGGCACCTGCCACTGTGGTGTGCCAGTGGCCACAAACTCCCTGAATGCTGCACTGTTTACCAGGCTGAATGGTAGCAGCTGCACTGCCAGGAGTTTGGCTAAGCCGAATGTGAGACTGTGAGCTTGGGGGTGACTGTGGAACAATTTCTGCCTCCGCTCTAACAACTGGAGAATAGAGACCTGCCTTATACCTGCCGACCCAGCAACACTGTCAAGAGGCCTCTTAACACCACATGCTGGGGCCAAAGGCTGTCTCTCCTCCCTAACTTGCAACAAGGAAGCAGCTGATGGGGCCGGAAGGGGAGGAGGAGGAACGGTGGCTACCTGGGCACAACGAAGGGAACGAGTGGGTGCCTGCATGTTCCCTGACCGCTGGTCCCCCCGGGCAATGTGGTGGAGCATCATATGCCTCCTCATAGTGCCATGGGTTGCTGCATTCTTCCCACGGCTAACACGCTGCAGGCACAGACTGCACACTGCAACCGTGTTGTCACTGGGAGCCAATGAGAAGAACTCCCATACAGCAGAGCCACCGGCACGCACAGGAGCAGAGGTCACCTGCTGTTGTGGGGCACTGGCACCAGGTGGCATTGGTGCCGTACCTCTAAGAGCAGCACTAGGTGCACTAGACACACCGCCTCTGCCCCTACCCCTGACCCTAATCCTGCCTCTGGGTTCAGGCTCTTGCTCACACTCTGAGGGCTCCCCCTCAGAGACACTATCCTCTTCTCCCACTTGTGGCACCCATGAACGATCGGTGACCTCATCGTCCACTTCCACCTCCTCAATACTGGAGGCTGTGTCACTAATAGCAGCAGCAGCATCTGGGACCTCACCCCCTACAATAGTTCCCTGGCTGCTCATGGACTGCTGCGTGACATCATCAGCCTCCTGTCTCCCTGTGCATTGAGCACTTTCCTCCGCTTGGGCGACAGGAAAGATTGTGCATCAGTGCACAGCTCCTCCTCAAGCACACTAGCCTCACACATGGTGTGCGAAAAGATATCCTGAGACTCCTCCTCTGGATCCCCAAAGGTAGTTGTCATGTGGGCAACAAACTCCTGATAAAGAGGATCAGGGTCCATGCCAACAGTAGGAGCCTCAGGTGAGGAAGGAGCAGGCACAGTATCTACAGTGTCAGCTCGGCTGCTTTGTGCCTGTAAGGAGGTGGATGAGGAATGCTGGGTAATCCACTCTACTACTCGCCTTCCTTGATCAGAAGAGATAGCCTCTGCCTCTCCCTCTCCCTCCACATGCAGAAGCACCCCTGCTCCCTCTTGCCCTGCCAGGCATTTCCCTCTCCCAAATTTTTATCAAAAAAAAAAAAAAAAAAAAAAAAAAATATATATATATATATATATATATATATATATATATACACACACACACAACCACACAATACACAAACAAAAAAGACAAACAAATTTTTTTTTTTTTTTACACTAAAAGCCCAAATATGACACAGACACAACTGACAGCAAACAGCAAATCAGACAGCAAAAGCTGCTGATTGCTGCTAAAGGCAGCACTGTCAGTTACACAAACACATAAACGCTGACACACAGATACAGAAACAAACAAAAAACAGGACACCTAGACCTCTAAAAGGTCTGACTAGGAGGGTTAGTCATTAAAAGGAATTTTGGGTCTTACAAAGAAGGTTAGTCCTTTAAAGGACTGTTGGGTCTCAAGATGTGTGAATACAGGGGTGGTTAACAACAAATGCTAAACCACCACACTGAAATCCACACACAGAAAGCTCAAAAAGCACACAAAAACACTCTCCAACTCCTACACTGTCAGGTCTCCACTAAACACACTCCAACACATTGACAAAATGGCGCTGGTCACATTGCCTTTTATACCCAGGGGGCTGGCAATACTCAAATTAGCTGCCATTGGTTGATTTTTCTTTTTCAATTCAATGATTTCAAACAGTTTGGCTCGAACTTGTGTTCGAGTTCAAGTTCTATGCCATCTCTAGCTGTCACGTTACATTCCCCTAAAAATAGATAAAACTCAGTAAAGTCACATACTTTCCTCCGTTTGCCTGTACAGTGTAAGGTAAAGTTCCACAGGAAAATAAACAGTCAAATTCCTCAAGGTTAGGAAGTGCATAAACAAATGGGCTGATCTCACCCCTCTCGTGTCTCCAGTAGAGCAAAGCCAAATCCAGAGTGATCCGAAGTCCCGCTTATACGCTCAGGTAGGATGTCCAAAGTGCTCACAGCTTGGCTGCCATCTGCTCCATCACTAAGGGGAATCCTGAGGTGGCACCAACCACGCTATACAGAACAGAGGGGGAGATAAAAAATTCATAGAGGACATGTGCACAGTCCGGACTAGTCGACCAACACGCATTTCGGGAATAAACTTCCCTTCTTCCGGGTCACATGATCGGACCTTAGCCAATCCTTAAAAAGTCAGGTGGTGCATCCAACAAAATCCTCTGTGGTGCAACCCGATCCCCGTGAGAATAGTTGCCTAAAGGCCACATAATAACTTTCTAAAATTTACATGTATAATACAATAAAGGGCACCTCAAACATGGCTTGACAAGTAAATCACAGTAACAACTTATAAAAACATGTTGAATAACAGCTCCTCATTTAAACCCACTGGTACTGTTTTAAAGGGTATCTCCACTGAGGAAAAAGCATTTTTCTTTGGTTTATTTTAAAGTACACCATCCCCCAACCATCCCCCCACCCTCCCCCCTACCTTTTTTCCCCTAGAATTCCCCTTTGTTTGATTGCAGCAGCATGGGAAAGTTGTGCAGGTTCCTGGGTGTGTGTCTTCCCCTGTGCTGGGAGTGCTGTCACTCAATGTGCATCATCATGGTAGCAGACACACCCACTTGTCTGCAGTAAGAAATCCTTTCCTCCCTGACTCTGTGTGTGTGTTTGTGTGTGTAGAATCGACCAACGAGTCAGATCACACAGACAGCAGCAGCAGTCCCGACGGATCCTCTCACGTTCTGCGCATGCACTAAAGGAAAACGTGCATCGGATATTTCCCAAGCAGGTTGTCACTGAAAGTGGGCGGACCTGCACCATCCACAGCATTCTGGGAGAAACTCATTGGATTTCTTCTAAACTACTGCTCAAAGACACATGATACTGCAGGTACATATCCACACATATCTATCCTTACAACCCACCATGACTCCCCTTGGGGGATTTTTTTTTATCCCAATTTCCACCTCTCATTGGTCTTGGGATCTTTTCTATTCCCCAGACTTTCAGGTGAGTATGGTCTTTATTATGACACTCATTGAAGTGTCTTTCTACACTGCTGATATCTTCCCCCTTTTTAATGTTCCTAATGTGTTCTTTCACCCGATCACACAGCCTCCTTTTAGTTTTCCCAACATACAATTTTGAGAAGGGGCATTGTAATGCGCATACCACGCCTTCAGACTTGCAGTTCATAAAAGTATTGATCTTATATATTTTACCCTTGTGCTAGATGCACCTGACCCCGGTTCTCTGGGGCTTCTAAGGTCCCCGGGACCCTGGGAATTTGCCCACTATGCCCTACTCAAACACCAACCCTGGCAGTGGGCTTGATCTCTTGCTGGGAAGGAATGATGGGTGTCATCATCAATAGGCAGGGTATGAAAGTCAGGGTGATGTCCTGTCAGTACCACCCTTTGCTTGTGCTAGTGTACTCTAGAGTATAAGTACAAACTGGTATACTTAAACTCTCTGTTGACAATCCTATATACTATGTATGTAATAGGCATACATAGTAACATAGTAATTGATGTTGAATAAAGACATCCGTCCATCTAGTCCAACCTCTACACCCTATTCTTTAATCCTACCTAACAGCTGATCCAGAGGAAGGCAAAAAAACAGCTCATATGGGGGAGGGGGGATTCCTTCCTGACTCCAAATGGCAAAGTATCCCTGAATCAACCAGAACTACAGTATATATACTAATACCAGTATTTTTCAATATTATTTAATTTTAGAAACTTATCCAGACCACTTTTAAAGCTATTAAATCAACTTGCCATAACCACATAGGCTGGAAGACAGTTCCACAGTTTCACTGTTCTTGCTGTAACAATCCTTTCCTATCGTGAAGATGAAACTTCTTTTCTTCTAGTCCTGAAGGATGTCCCCGTGTGATATGACCTGTTACTGAACAAGGCACTAGAGAGGTTCTTATATGGCCCATTAACATAAGTGATTATATTCCCGCGCAAATGCTGCTTCTCCAATGAAAACAGCCCTAAGTTGTCTAATCTGCTGGCATAGTCAAGCGCCTCCATTCCCCTTATTATTTTAGTTGCCCTTCTCTGAGCTCCTTCCATTTACAAGATGTCCCTTTGCATATGGGATTCCAAAACTGCACCACATATTCCAAATTAGGCCTTACCAGTGCTTTGTAAAAAAGAAAGAATAATATTTTTCTTCCTTGAATCTATTCCCCTCTTTATATAAGACAATATCTTGCTACAGTAGCTCTAGCTGTGGCTGCCTGGCATTGTTTGTTACAGCTAAGTCTGTTATCTATCAGAACCACCAAATCTTTTTCCATTAGTGATGCACAGATTTATTTATAGTGTAAGTGGCACAAGGAATGTTAAACCCCAAATGCATCACCTTACATTTATCAACATTGAATCTCATCTGCCACTCTGCTGCCCATCTTGATAATCTATCTAAATTTCACATCATTTGAAGATTCCAAAGTTCAGCAAAGACAGAGATCTTGCTCTCAATGCCTCCTTCTTAGTAATTTATAAACAGATTAAAAAGCAGTGTCCCTTGTACAGAACCTTGAGGCACTCCGCTTAGGACTTTAAGGCTGGGTACACACCATCATACATTTCCGGCCAGCTGTCCAACCAACAGTGACGTGTACCGGCCGGTCGGCTGGAAATATCTGATTGTATGTGTGCAGTGGCCAAGACCGTGGCCACTATTGCCGCGACCGACAGACTTTTGTCCTGACCAAGCGCTGGTGTGTACAAAAACTTAGCAAAATCCAAGTATACCACATCTACTGCTATCTAAATTCTTATGCAATTCTTCAGAAAAACCAAGTCGATTTTTCTGACACTATCTATTTCTCCTATATACATGCTGACTACTACTAATAAGATCAGTTCTGGAGACAAAGTCAAGTATATGATCCCGTAAGAAAGTTTCCAGCACCTTCCCTACCAACTGCAAAAAAGATAAACAATGTAAAGAGCTCTATATTTTGCTTCTCTAAAACCCTACAAAAAAACTGTAACCTTTTAGTAAAAAAACAGTAACATTGGCTGAAATAATCTGTCGTTCCTAGATAAAGTTTCTAAATCTACCAACTTCCTATTCGCTCTGGTGAGATAGCAGGCTAATGCTATGTTTTTTGAAAGTCAGGATGCATGTGACTTTAGGTTCAAATCCCCAGGCCTTCTTTAATTTTTTACTGAAATTGTAATATTCTGTTTCTACTTCAATGATTTATTTTTTTCTTTGAAACGCAAAGAAAAATACATAATTGTCAGACACTGTTGGCAAAAACACGATACTGAAATCTCTATTCTGTGTTGGAGAAAGGAATGATCTCTAATCTGTAATATGGTTGGCTATCAGCTTCTAGGTGGAAAGGATGTAGCTTTCACGTGCTAGATAGCACATCAAGTGTACATACATAGACTTAAGCTGTGTACACACAGTAACAATTTAGCAGTGTTACTGTCGGATCTGCTTTATCATTTCCGTATGTAGCACATTCTCCTGAATGATCACAAGGCTGCTGAACATTCCTAACAGCCACAGGGTAGTTCGGAAAAGACAGAAATTTTTCTTCTTCTATGGGCTTCTCCCTGTACTAAAGTATGTGGGAAACATGTGTCCTGAACATTCTCCCTATGCTGTATATATGCTGTATATAGGGAGAACACTTGGGACTGTGTGTTGCAGATCCTGTCTGCCATCTTTCAAACATCTTTGGTGTGTGTACCCACCTTTATACTTCCACCAAAATAAAAAGGTAGATATGGAAGCTGACCCCTAGTACCCACAAGTTAATTTCCTACTGTAAATCATCCAGCAGCCACAGCAAAGAGATTGCTGAGACACAGCCTGTTGTATGTTTGTGAATGTGCTCTGGATAATGGGACAATATTATATGGTGGATTTATTCCCCCATTAAAGAATTAAAGGACATGTCTACCCCTTGAACAAGAATCAAACCTGTAAGAGGGAATCCCTCCAAAACTACAGTTTCCTTTTATTCACCTGTTGCATTGATGCTCACAGTCTGAGAAAAGAGCCTTACAAGTCCGTGATACACCGCCACTACTCCATTCTACTTCCTGCTAAAGGCCGTCAGTCATGGACATAACAGTGACATCACGGCCAATGGCTGTTGGTCATTGCCAAACAAGCCTCTGCTGCTCGTGCACATAAAGAGAGCACTGCAGCAAAAATGGAGGCATAAATCAAGCGGTGGTGGATTGCAGACTTTTAAGGCTCTATTCTCAGACTGTGAGTATCATTGCAACAGGTGAGTATAACAAAACTGGGGGGTTTAGCCAGCTATGGTGGATTATGGGAGCTGACCCCTAGTACCCACAGGTTAATTTTAGAAATCACCCAACAGCTTCATCAAAGGGAGAGGTGAGACACAGCTTGTGGTTTGTTTGTGAATATTGGGACAATGTTGTCTAGAGACTTTAGTCTTATTCTTTAAAGCTTTATCTCTTGTGGCGCCCCTCCTCTGGAATTTTATTCCCCTCTCTCTATGTGAAGAAACCTCAATGAGCAAGTTTAAATCTACCCTTACATCTATCTAGTAACCTGCACAGTATATGATTGTTTTATTTGCACTCCTTTGTATCTGTATGTTACCCGCCTAACTAGATTGTAAGCTTAATGGGGCAGGGACCTCCATTGCTCTTGGGGCAAGTCTCTTGTACTTATATTTATTTATATATTTATGTACTGAACTATTTCTGGATTTACCCCACTCGTATGACTTCATTGTATTTTATTATTGTATATCGCTGCGTCCTCAAGTGGTGGCACTTTATAAATAAACTATACATACATACATACAAATGCGAATGCAGGTGCATGTATATTTTCTACACTGACATTTCTAGTGCTGTATATTACTAATCATTAAAATTAAATAGTTTTGATTTTTTAATAAAAAGATTCCAGGTAACAATTACTTGCATGCGTAGGGTTTCTGGCTAGAAATGCCTCTTTAACCACTTTTACCTGTGTGTGTGTCCCCTTGTGGATTTAAATGTTTTTTCATATTATTTTGTTGCTTTTTTTTCTCTTTTAATCCACCTTTGCTACCTCTGCAACTATTTTCTATTTATTTTTACCTTTCTTTTCCCATTGAAGTTTTCCCAAGAGTCTGGACTGATTGATCAACAATACACTTGGCATTTGACAAAGGTAATAGAAGATCTTTAATAGTACTTCCCAATATCCCTCTACCCACACTATTTCACATCAACACTGTAATATAAAAACATTTTAGGTAACTGCTAAACATAATTACATAACAAACTAATTCTGCCTACAGAGCATGGGAGATATGGTACATTGACGACAGATCATAAGAACAAAGTAGGGAATCACAAATTCCAATCTGACTCCCAATAGACCTTAAGAGAAACCAGGAAAGGTTGATCTCATAGACAGCATAATACAAAGCCCAGGAAAAAATGGGTTAAGGAGATAGGACAAAGATAAATAAATTTCCTACCACTCGTGAGTGTGCTGTTCTCACTACATAAAGTGTAAATCGTTAATGCTTAATTTACCTGATTTACCTGATTGTTCATGTTTAAAATGTTCCGAACGATAAGCTCTCATTCAATGTTGTAAATCACTATAAAAGAAATGAAAACAATAAAAAGTTATGGTATAAAAAAAAAAACTAATTCTGCACTTCTCCAGCCCACTGATCGTTAAAGCCTAGAAAAACCCGACACCCTAAGCATTCGTTATCACTTAATTTCATTATTTGAGTGTAAATTACATCCGATTGCCACTCATGTCAGCGCAAAATCTGAATCATTATGCGCTGTACGTGTACTATATCCTATCATTTCCATACATTATCTATGGATTGACAGTGCATCCAATCACTAGTTCTGATAAGTACTTGTTTCTTTTGATGGAAACAAAGGAAGAATTTGGACAGAATAAATGTTTACAATGATCCATTATATTTGCAAATATGTCTCCCCACCTTCTGCATTACTGCCTATTTTCTTTTATCGTTAGTTAATGATGCACTCTCATGTAATGACAAATCTACAATGCACAATTGCTTCAATCAGATCTAGAAAGTTTCTCAAGACTGGCAGCAAATTTGGCACAAGATTCAATTTGTACTATTCCATTTTGTAATATAAATGACCTGTGCTAAATTAATGTATTTTAAAAAAGGACCTTAAATTTTTTGTAGATAACGGGCTTTTTTGCCAAAAATAATTCAAGCATGCAGAATATGTTTGTAACACTTAATTAAAAAAAAGGTTGTTAATGAATAAAAAAGTAAAGGGCTAATTTAACTAGTAGAGATGGCTGAACATACTGAAATCCCTTCCGCTTGCAGATGTGTGGATTTTCAGAAAAATCTGAGAATTTAAAAATATGCCAGCGGACCTATTGAAGTCAATAGAACTTAAAAAAATTTAAAAATTCCATCTAAAATTAAAAAGTATAAATAGCAATAGTAACTTGCTGTAAATGGCTTAGGGACCTAGGAAATGGTCTGGGGTACATGTATCAATGGGCAAAATCTTTAATAAACACCGCCCAGTACAGGAAACCGTATGAGATTCCTGTTATGGATTTCTAAATTTCTAAGAATTCAAAACAGTTAGAATTCCACAATCTGAGTTCTGGCAGTTTCATGAAACCAGGTTCGGGTTCGGATTCTGGTCCATCTCTATTAACTAATAGAAAACAGAAGCATGATTATGAAGGCAGAGTATATACATTGAACATTTGTAGAATCTGTGGAGCTGCCATTGTATTTTTGGTTCTGCTCCCCTTAAACACAAGAACTTGAGTCCAGTAGTTGTTTTGATATGCTGTTATTACAGACAATATAATGTGCCACAGATACTATCTAGCTAGCCCTTATCTCTTGTCTTTAAAATTCAATTATTGGCCAAATTCCACTCTTTCTTAGAAAACGTACTATTTTTTTGTTTACGTGTGGTATGTTTATACTAAGTTAATAAAAATTTTAGCAGCTGTGAAACAACCTGATGGAACAAAACAATTTGTTTTAGCTGACATGTTGTTTTATCTTTAGTACGATAATATTTACAGTAGAATGTCTTTCTTTCTTACTTTACTTCTGTTAAGAGGGCACTAAAAGCATAACCTACACGCAATATACTTTCTCTGAAAAGGAATAATCCTAAAATTAGTAAGGAGACACAATTGTAATTGCTGCTAGAATGTGTTATGTAATATTGTATTGTTCTGAACTGATTGTCTCATTGGATAATTGTGTACAACAGTTATGTGCAATCTGTTTAAAAATATGACTCCAATTGATGTAACCCTAGCAATTGTATGCTTAAGGAAAAGTAATAAAATCATAATTTTAGTAATGGCACAAACTTTATAAGTTTATTCGCATTTGCACTTTTAAAAACAAGAATTTTATCTTACTGTTTTGTTTTCAGCTGCCAATATATAGTCTAAATGGTGTTTGTTATTTATTTACTAATAAGTATAATATTACAGGATTAAAATGTTGCCATTGTGTACTTTGGGATTCCTGCTGGTATCAATTTACCTCCTAGAGAAATAGCCAACTTCATGAGATTTATTTGTTTATACTTGTGACTGAACAAAATCAAAAACTTGAATAAAAGTATTTTTGCATCTATTTCCTCTTCACCCCCCCAGATGATGAAGAAGTCATCTATAAATCTTTTTATATACCAACAATCTCTCACCAAACCTGGTGTAGATGTATTTCTCTTTACAAAATTTCATATACAGGTTGGCAAAAGATGGGGCCACATTAAACCCCCATCGCCGAACCTGCGTGAAATAAGCTTTTTCAAACCCGTCCTTATCCTTACTTAAAGGATTTTACGGTGCACTGTAAAATCGAGTTATGTTCATTTGGAAGCTGAAGCTTTAAAACAAGATGTCAGCAACTTTCAAAACACAAAGGTAGGGGCATAGGTAAAAAAAATATGGCAACAGTATTTTTAAAGCGGCAGCTTCCAAATGGACAGAATGGAGTTAAATAATAATAGAGTTGAATAACATAAATGGAGTTGCTCCATTAAAAATTCAATTGGGGGGGAGATATGTCTTGTATCAATAGGTGCCTGTCTACAGGCCTCCACTCCATCCCCCTGTGGGATAACTGTGTACAGGCTAGCAGTGGTGGCGAAGCTATGGCACGTGTGCCAGAGGTGGCATTCGGAGCCCTCTCTGTGGGCACTCAAGCACAGCAGAGCTCACCAGAGTTTGTTACCAGTAAACCAGAGAGAAAGTTTAGCAGCTGTCTGTAGCAGAGAGAGGTCACATGCTTTAACATTTAGCTCTGCTTGTGTCCCTGTTTTGGATCTCAAACTCCTGTGTGGTAATGTAGAGGTTAATAGGTAATCTATAATCGATTCCAGCTACTGTATTAGTCCGTGTCTATTTGAGTTGTTTTTTTTATAAATTAAAAATTCCGTATTCAGATTATATGATAATATTGGCACTTTGCAATAAAAAGTGGGGTTTTGGCTAGAGACATCACATATAGCCAATATCTTGTTATCCATTGAGGTTAAAAAGTTAGTGTTAGAGAGAAATGTTTTCGGAACATCTTTTGAGATTGCTCCATAACATTAAGGCCCCTAGCAAGTTCAACTAAACCTTTTAACCTACCTAATCACTTAAGCTATATTTTAGAATAGAAACTGTATGAATGTGTTGGGAGTTAAAAGATCGTATATACATCAGGCAAGCCCTATGGTGAAGTTGTAATCAGGCTTCATGTGGAATTACTATTGTTTCGATGCATAGTTTGTTTTTTTTAAAAAGGCACTGGCCACTTTATGGAGGAGGAGGGTGGTGGTGGAGACTGGGCAGAGAGGGGTTTTGCAAGAGGAGGGGTTTTACCTGCTTTATTGTTCCCCTAAAAAAGCAGAAGCACACCATGAGTGCCCACAGCAATGTTTCAGGTAAATTCTTTTCTCAAGCTCATAGAACAATGGTATCAATTAATTAACCCCAATTGCTAAAAGGTATTCAATCTTGCAATAGAAGAACAGTCATTTCCTCAAGAAATGTTAAAAGCAATAATAGGGCCCCTCCCAAAACAGGGGAAAGATACCTCAACAATAGGGAACTACAGACCAATATCCCTTCTGAACTGTGATCTTAAAATCTACTCTAAAATCCTGTCAGAAAGACTCAAAATCATTTTACCACAGTTAATCCACCAAGTTCAAGTGGGCTTCATTAAAAATAGACAGTCAATAGATAATACAAGAAGAATCATCGGTCTGATAGGTTGGTCAAACCAAAAGAACATCACATCTCTCTTTATAACCCTAGACGCTGAAAAGGCCTTTGATCGCTTAAATTCGACATACCTAAACAAAACCCTAGACAAATTTGGAATAAAAAACAACTTTAAAAAAGCAATTATGGCACTATACACCAAACCCTCAGCAACAATATTTTTTTCCAACATGCTATCTATCCCATTCAATATAACCAATGGAACCAGACAGGGGTGTCCAATATCTCCTCTAATATTCGCCTTAGCGATGGAACCCCTAGCTGAAACTATCCACTCAGATATTACCATCACTGGAATTAAAATAGGAGATACTTCACACAAAATCGCACTTTTTGTGGACGATGTAATACTGATAGTAACCAACCCAGCTATCTCCTTAATACATGTTCAAAATCATATTGCACAGTTCAGCAAGGTGTCATACTACAAAATCAACAAAATAAATCACAAGTTTTGGGGAACAACTTATCAAGTAAATACAGATTCTCATGGGAAACAAAAGAAATAACTTACCTGGGGATCAAGATATCCTCTGACCTCAAAGAATTATTTCAATTAAATTTCACTCCACTAATGGAAAAAGTCAAACAACAAACCAAAAAATGGAAACCACTAATCTTATCTATAACAGACAGAATAAACGCCTCCAAGAAGACGATTCTACCACAATATCTATACCTGTTCAGATCAATCCCAATCATGATATCAAATTCCTTCTTTATAAAAGCCCAGAAAAACATCACTAGATTTATTTGGGGACAAAACAGAGCCAGAATAAACAACAATATAATGGCCAAACCACGTAAAATGGGAGGCATGGCAGTACCCATTTTGAAAGATTATTATCAGGCAACACTACTAAATCAGACTAGATATTGGTGGAACAGCGATGTCAACACAAAACTGTGGTGCGATATTGAAAAATATATGTGCCAATGCAAATATTTTCCAAAAGTTATGGGAGCAATCCTATTAGGAGACAAGTCTATAAACTACTTATTTACTATACCTAATGCAACAATAAACAATTGGAGAAATATAAAAAAAAACAAACCCTATTATATCCTTTATATGATTATATCCCTATCGAAAGTCTGGAACTATTGATCCCTAACTTCCGAACCAACTGGAATGAACACCTACTAACAGTGATAGACCAGCTATATAAATATGGAAATATAATCCTTTTCAACGCATTGCAAAAACAATATCATCTAAACCCCAAAGACTATTACAAACATATGCAAGCAATTTCCTTAATATCTAAATCCAAATCTAAATGGAAAACTTCATCCAAATCCACAGAATTACAATTTATAACCTCTAATATTCCACCTAAAGGAATCACAACCTTTTACTCCATGATAAATAGTAAAGACACCATGACCAAATTGAAACCATTCTTAAAATGGGAGGAGGAATTGGGAAAAGTCTTCTCAACAGAGCAATGGTCCGAATCTGAAATAATACCATTTAAAGTCTCCAGGTGTTCACAGCACTGGGAAGTAGCAAAAACACTCATTATGATATTATAGAACCCCTGTAATGATGGCCAAATGGAACTCCCAATACTCACCTTTATGTTGGAGATGCGGATCTTCTCAAGGAACTCTCTCCCACATATTCTGGTCCTGTAACAAAATCAAGAAAACATGGCTCAAAATACAAAATTTCTTATCATCATTATTTCAAAAACATATCACGTTAACAACCCCAGAATTGGTTCCACTATTTCTAGATCTCAACTTTTATCCGAAAAATCAAAGAATCATCATCTTTCACATAATAATCATTACACTACAATTCATAACAAGAAACTGGCGTACCACAAAACGACCCAATCTAATCATAATTCTAAAAAGCCTCAACTTAAATATTTACTATGAAAAACAATATGCAATAACACAATCTAAATTTGTACAATTCTACAAACAATGGGAATATTGGTATACAGACCAGCGATCATTTGGACTGTAAAGGAATCAAACCAGTCAAAACTGAAACCTACTGTTTGTGAAGGGTGTGGGGGAGGGGCCGGGATGCGCGGTACGCACACGTGTTTTATATAATTCTATTTAAAATGCTTGATACGCACTTAATTCTTCCCTTTTTTTAATGTATTTTTTATATATTTTTGCTTTCATATTATTATTATTATTGTTTAGATTTATATCTTGATATTACAGTTATATGAGACATGAATATGACTATCCAAGAACAAATATCATTACTGGAAAACTACTATAAGTACTAGCTATGTATATGTTCAAATTAAACCATGTTAATTTATAAAAAATGACAATAAAAATTGAATGATTAAAAAAAACAATTGTTTCCATATAATCCTGTGTCTACAGGAAATTGTTACAAACAATTGAAAAGTGTAGTGATTCACACAGTAATAACCAGTGGCCGATTGGGTAAGTGCATACAACACCATCCTACAACCTTATGCAACCTTATGCAACCTTATGCAATGGTTAATCCACCATACCTCACGTTGTTGCAGGATTCTCTGCCTATGCCCACCCCCCCTTTTTTTTTTTGGTTCAGTTTTACCTGGTCCAAAACCACAAATTTGAATTGATCGGCTTTATGTCCCATTTCACAAAAATATTTGGACCCGGGAGAAAGGTATGCCCCAACTGAATAGAGGACTTATGCTGTGATGTGTGCTGTTTAACCCGCTGAGTGGTTTCACCCACATAGATCAATCCACAGGGGCAAACCAGAGCATAAAAAGCATAACTGGAGTCACAGGTATAGCAACCCAGAATTAGGAACTCCTGTGGCCTGTGTTGGGGTGTACAAAGATTCTGCCTTTAATGACCTTGGAGCAGAAAATGCAGTTAAGGCATGGAAACATGCCCACATTTCTGCCTCCCAACCAATTGCTTTTCATATCCTTGCTCTCATTACCACATTCCTGTTTGTTATTAATATATGTTTCAATAGTTTTTCCCCATTTATAAGAGATATGGTGTGAATTTCTGAAAATTGGGGCAAGTCTCCTTATACATCAGCCAATGCCGTTTAACAATTTTTACCACCTCCTGACTGCAAGGGTCGTAGTTAGTTACAAAAGTAAGTCTTTCTGCTGTCGCATGTCTAAAAGGGGGGGATAGGCAGAGAATACTGCAGCAACGCGAGGTATGGTGGATGAACCACCTGGACTCCCTAGCCCCCAAAGGTTTGAATCGTGATTACAATCTATATGTTTTTTTATAATTGCATAAGGTTGTAGGATGCTGTTGCATGTACAATACTTACCCATTCAGCCATAGGTTGTCACTGTGTGAATCTCTATGTAGCTAAAGGCTCCCGAGTCACGACCCCCGACAGCTGCATGCGATGAATGGCTGTTTCGGCCGAGAATCATCCGTGTGTATGCGTTCGGTCAGGGGTAGTTCATTAAACTATTATTAAATTAAACAACAAACTGCAGCTAGACAGTAGTTTTTTTATCTGTTGTTAATCCACTAAGCACATATATCTATCATAGGTGCTATGTGTGTGGTAGGGTAAGTGTTGTGGATTACCCTACAAACTGGGTTATTTCTGATGCCTCAAACCAAGGGTTCCAAACTTTATAGAATTTATTTGGGCATTTTCCCTTAGCATACATCATTCTTTGATAGGGAAGTACAACATTTATAAGATGCAACCATTGGGAGGCTCAGGTACCATCCATATAGTAGTAATAGCATTTAGTATGGTGGTAAAACCTGTAGTTACAGTCTGCCAGAACTGTAGAATCTGGGGGCATTTCCAAATTAGGTGCTAAAAGTTTTTTCCTGTATTCCAACATTTAGGGCAACTATTTGGCCTGGAGTTTTTCATCCGATGCAGTCATACAGGATGCGTATATGATTGGTGAAGAAGGTACAATTGGATGAGTCTATTATTGGCAGTAGGGTAAACAAGGGTATGCGCCTGCCATCCCAATCGTCAGACTCCAGTGTGGGGGATTTTCCATGGTATTTTCAATGTTTAGTTGTGATTTACAGATAATACGATATGTATAAATTCTATAGTTAGCTCCTGTAGTCCCTGGGTTCACAATATGCCAATAATGGGGTTTTTAGACAATGACAGTGACAGAGCACTTATTGGCCCTTGCAACATTGGCGGAGTTGCAGATACCTATACATATAATGTGCTGGTAGGTTATAACTTGATTGTAATTGTTCAAATGGGAGGAACTGATTGTAATTAAATATTTGACTTAGTCTGGTAATTCCCATCCTGGACCACTCCTCAGCTCCATGAAAATCAAACAACTCTGGCAATGCACACCAGTAATTTTTAATATTTTTGAATTTTTTTAAAGAGTAAAACAATGGAAATATTCTGTAGCATATAAATAATCTGAATTTTGTTGGACATGCCGTAGGAAACTATTTTGTTTGCATAGGGGGTATTACTATCTAATTGTACATGGAGAATATACATAAAGCCTGCTATATGTCTAACTGCTTCCCGTATTTCTCTTATTGTTATTCAATTGGTGGGAATTTTTTATGTATAAACTGTATATATATGTAATAATTTTCCTTAGTCTCAAAATTATGGTAATGTTTTGCTAAGATATATTTGATTTTTAAAAAAAGAATCCCCGGGAGACTAACTTTACAAAAGAATAATGTATGAGATATAAGCTGTACAGAAAATCTAACCCATTATTTTGAAAACATCTTGTTCTTTATAACTAGAGTGAAGACAGAGACGCTATTGAAAAACATCCATTTATCATAAAATACAAAAACATTGTAACTTAATCCAATTAAGACTGTTCTGGACATATTAATCACAGCAAATAAAATGAACAGACATAGACTGAGCTTCAATTAATTTTAAGTGTCATTAATTGTTTTATTTCTTAACCCTACAGATGCTGGCAGATGTAAATTGAGAAGTGCATGAAGCAGCTTTCTTTGTGCTGTGCTCTTCAAAAAAAAGGAAGAAACAATCCGTAAGCAAGGTACTTTTCATTTAACTACTTTAAAAAAAATCTTTCAATATAATAATAATATAATTAATATAGAAAGTGAATTTGTTTTCCCCATAATTTTAAAAAATGGCAGTTGTTTTAATGTAAATCGTACAGAATGACTAAAATAATGTATGTCATGTGTATGTATATGTCTAGATTTGTATCAGTAGACATGGATCCATGTTTGTGGGAATAGCTTTAATAGATTGACAGGGAGATTCAATAAAAGTTCTTTAAAAATGGTGCTAATTTTGCCCCAACCAATCAGATCTAATTTAACATTTGAAAGCTAGCATCTGATTGGTTGGTGCAAAACTAGCACCATTTTTAATGATAAGAACTTTTATTGAATCACCCTGTAGATTTTTTATGGTATTCCAAAATGTCCATCTACTATCACTTAGCCCTCTCAGTGTTCCCCCTACGATATGCAGGAGACAGAGCTACTGTACCAGAGTCTAGAGCTATACAATAGATTGGAATGATAGACAAACTGGCCTAAAACCCTTATAAAATAATATACTGTAAAATATTATGGGGAAAAAAAGTCTTTTTAGAATTCTTTTGTCTGGGGATATTATGGAGTCTTCCCTACTTGGTTGCTATCCACAGGAGAAGCGTCACAATTTTTGTTCCATGATCTTTTGTTTCTTAGGCCGGGGCACTTCTTAGTTCAATAATGGGTCTCCAATCCATGCCATGACACTACCCTACTACAAAAAAAGAGAAATATAAAAGAGTTGGCACTTTTAACGTGTGATGTTTCTGTGTCACATATGTGTTTTATGTTTATATGTATTTTATATTTCAATTGTATACATTTCCAATTTTATGTGGAAACTTTCATATATTGTAGATTTTTCTATTCTATTTTATTAGAGAAATTACCCATTTTCATTGTACAGACATTTCTTCTTAAAGAAGCTTATGGGATCTCTCTAGAGTAGACATCCTGTTATCATGTTCTGCTGTAATGCTCCAGACACCTGAATATCCATTCAGCACAGATACCCCAATCTATCACCACTTAGCTCATCAATAGCCAAGCCCCCGTTTTCTGGGAGGCTAGAAGTGCATGAACGGATATGGTTGCTCCTGGTCTTAAAGTGAAAGGTATCTTTGCTGAGACTGGGAAAACTTAAGATAACACAACTAGTGGACTGAGAGCACAACTGGTGGTGCTAACCTAAGTGTTGTACAGGAGGGATATGTTAAATCATAGTCAGAGATGGAGCCAAGTCTGTAAACGAAAAATCTTTCAGCAAAGCAAGGTATACAAGGGTCAAGAAAAAATGTAGTCAGGGCAGGCTGCCAGGGCCAGTCTAGTTTTAGTGCCCTGGTGCCCCCTTCTTAACTGAGACTTATATTGGAAAACTCAAGAAAAAAAAAGCAAGCCAAGATGATTATAATGTATGCACACAGAGAGGCAACAGGAAACAAGACTGGTAACAGCATTTTGCTCTATGGCTGATAAGGACCCCTGTCTATTAAAAAAACAGCTTTGAATGATGCCCTAGAAGTTTGCCTAAGTCGCCTATGCCTAGAAACCGCCTTGCAGGCAGCGAACCATCAAAAGTGAAGATCAAGCAGAAGTCGTAAACCAGAAGAATACAAGACAAAAAACACACCACATGTAAGCGCAAATCAAAAACTATATCGGGCAATGAGACAAGGGAAACAAGAACTTAAACAAAGACCAAGGACCAATAAAAGCCAAGCAAAAGAGCAAGAAAGAACCAGATTGGAAGATCAGAAATTGAATGTGCTGCAAAAAAACAAAGCCCCCAATAGGAGAAGTGGAAGACAAAATGAAACAATAATTTCACTGCTGGAAGTGTGGACATGTAATAGGGGTAATTGTTATTTTTTGATATTGTTGTCCTTTAATGTCCAAACTCACGTTCTCCAGACCATAAATCCTGCCTTTCCCTCTCTGTCGGCGATGAAAATTAGAATCTACCATTTGATTGGTCAGGAAGCATGCAGCTTTACTGAGCTTCCGGAGTTCCGTGGCTGTAACGAGCTGGACTTCAAAGTAGGAATTCTCTGAATTCTAGTATTTTTTTCAAAAATAAAAGGCAGAGGGAAGGTTGGGGAACTTAGCACAACACACATACATTTAACTTGTTTCGCATTTATGAGTATAATTGTCCTTTAATATTGCAGCTTTTAGGATTTACCCAGAGTGCAAAGCCAGTTTGAATACCAGAAGGGAGATCTGCCCAGAGAGATTGTGGTTCTGGGTAAATCTTCATGAGACTTTCTGTATTGTAATGTGTTCTTAGCATAGTTGAAATTACTGGTAATATCCATTTCTATATGTAAGTTCCTGTTGTAGTTTTACAGCTTCACTTCACATCTTTCCTTTAGTCATATATTTATAGATTGGGGGTTTATCATTTTTTACCCCATCCCTTACTTTTCCTTTTATGTGTATGCTCAGTGTTCCTTTTCTCATTTGCTGGCATGGTTGGACTACAGAATTAAAGGTATTAATTATTTTCTTTAAAAAAAAAAACTATTTTATTGTGCCAAGTTTAATCAACTACCAATATTTCTACTTGTTTTGACATTTTCTTCCTAATGAGCTTGTATTTGGCAACCCCCAAGAAGCACCGATGACAGTCCATATTTTAACATCTGCTTAGAATCTGTGCATCTTTAAAAAAGTTATTTTCTCTGTTGACATGTTAATATGCAGTCTTATTTTTAACAAATGCCATCCTCTTAGTTATTGCTACTTATTGATTAATTGTTATTAATAATCAATATTGTTTTTTCATAGGCTTAGATTTAATAGTTGAAATTGAGACTTATTATGTTTTTCCTTTTGAAAAAGCAATAATAATTAAAAAGTTTAAACATGTTATGTAGTCCCAATAACATATTTTTGTGTATATTTAATATGTCAGACAACACATTTGAAATACACTTAGCAGAAATGTACAGTACTGCTAATTTCCATAAACACACACACAATGTACATATATGCCGCCATTACAAGATGCACTCTCTCCCACTGTAAGTGTACACCCAGGCTCACTAACGCAAGCAGTGTGGCCAAAAAAGGAGTGGACAGATTGCTCTAACTTTGCTCTATATACCCAGGGATGTAACATTTTTGGTCCATTTTTAGGGGCCAGTGTCCCAAATAAATCTACAGAGTCAGAGAGCATTCCAGAGTCAGAGTTTTAATGCACAAAGACAGCTCACTAACAGGGAGATTCAATAAAAGTTCTTATCGTTTAAAATGGTGCTAATTGTGCCCCAACCAATCAGATATCATTTAACATTTGAAAGCTAAAATCTGATTGGTTGGGGCAAAATTAGCACCATTTTAAACAATAAGAACTTTTATTGAATAACCCTGTAAGTTTTAAACACAGTCCAATGTTGGGGGACCTGAGGCAAAAAGCATTCCTATCTTAAAGAATATGAGCTTATTTATGAACATTTAACAACATGTCTGTCCAAATATCACCCATGCTATCACAAATTTACCTCATCCCTTGCAGACTACATTGAGGGGATCTGTCAGGACCGGTCAGAAAAAACGAGAGACGAATGATGGACTTTTCTTGGCAGACTTAAACAAAATAATTCAGAACATCACATTATTATAATAAAGAATTAATTATTTCCTTATTATTCCCATGTATGATTTAAATACTTAAAGGGACATGCTAAATATGCTAATCCCAATTAGCATATCACAGCCAAGTGTTAAGGGCGTGATTGGATAGTGGCTAAGAGGTGTTATAGGAACGCCCAGAGTAAGGTGTCAAAACAGCATTGTACATGGCAGACAGTTGGTGTCGAACCCCCTTACTCTGGGCGTTCTTATAACACCTCTTAGCCACTATCCAATCACGCCCTTAACACCTGGCTGTGATATGCTAATTGGGATTTTCCAGGGTACATAATTGCCACAGATTCTTGTACAAGTCATTCTGAATTAAGAAATCCAGTCGGAAGACTAGCGAAACGTCTTCAAGAACTAAACTTCAAGTCCAGTTGATCTAATTAAAGGGACATCCTTTAAAAAAAAGAAACAAGGAAAACAGGAATAAGTAAAAAATATCATTTTAAGTATCTGTTTTGGGGTTTGGTGGGAATGTCCCTTTAGGACAAAAACAAAATCAACTTTGAGTGGGTGCCCAGGATGTGCTGTGTGTATTGTTCTTTTTACAACACTTTTTGTGTTTAAAAGAGGATGAGCTGGTGAAATTCTGTATTTCTGTATTTTCTAAAGCTTATCATACCAGAAAATTACAGTATGATATCTGCCAAACCCAGTAAATACAGCCATGAATAGTGTTTTCTTTATCGACTAAAGGGAAGATGTAATACTTACCTCAGCACTCCTCTGTCCTTCCAGGTTCACACAATGCAATAATCACATTGTGTAATGTAAGGATCCTCGTTGTAATGCCTCTATTGAAAAGGCATTCGTTTTCACGCTACAAAGTAGCACAAAAACAAAAGCTATGGCTTTTGTATCAGGTGCCTGTCATCATAAATAGAAACAGTGCAGGTCCTGCAAAGTAGGAGTTAAACTGTGCTAACCCAATATAACATTGGGAAGCGTGAGTTAAACTCATTTTATCCAGTTTGTGGCCAGAAAGACATCTCCCTGTAAGAAATTAACTTGTTTACTTTTTATCTGTAATGGCAGGTGGATGTCTGCAAAACTTGTACTTAGTGAGTGCAAGGTGTAGGATGACATTTGTAGTTTAGTGCCCTTCGGCCCCTCTATTATGCCTTGTATATATGCACTAAAAAGAGCTGTTTTGTATTATAAGGCTTAATGCACTGTATCACGAAAATAGAATCTACAAAATGTACGAATAGGAAACCTTTGAAGGGGATCAATGCCCACTTGAGGAAATGTTAAGTTCCCTGTAGCACTACAGTATGTGTGCTGCTAGAAAGTAAAAATCTATACTTACTTCAAAAGATAACAGTGTGTGCTGACTTCTAACATAAGTATATAGTTGATTTAAAATGTCTGGAAACATAGACACTAGCTGCAGGCACAGTTTCTTCAGTTCTACTAACTTCACAGAGACGCTGTTGACCCATTTCCCTATCGGCTAACTCTAGACATCATAGGGGTTGTTGTTTCACTACTGTTCTGTGACCCTCTCCTGAGGACACAAAGCTTTTCAGCAATGGTCAGCACTTGATATCATGCCATGACTTTACAAAACATAGTGCTGATCCAATGGTACATAAAATGGCCTACTGTATGTTCAAATGAGTAAAATGGACCAGTGTATGTGCACGTGAGTAAACAAATCAATATGAACCACCCTACTGTTAAATTCAAAGTATTTGTTTCTTTGGAATATGCTGGTTTGCCTTGCCTACAAAATCCTCTTGTCTGAGTACCAATGAGACATTCAAAGAGTTTTCCGTATAACACACATGTAATAACCAAAGAAAAACAGCTTTTTACTGATTCAGCACTGAATCAGACAATGTTAAAACCTATTAAAACAACATATATCCCAGCTGGCAAGAAACGTTAACTGATAAAGGTTAAGTTATGAATCCACAAGAGTATTTATAAGCTTGTTCTAGTCACAATTTGAATTGTTTATGTCCTCTTTCCTGATCTACATTATAGTTCTGTAGATTCAACAATGAGTAAAAATCTATTTAAAAAGAGTAATTTCCTAGGATAGAAACTTACTTTTATTTTTGACTTTGATTAAAAAGAACAATCCAGCTTAACTTTATGATGCTTGAGATACTAATTATATAAGTGCTTTCATGTTTAATTAGAAAACCGACTACATCAGACTTTCGTACATGTTAGTATTCCTTCCATCTTATATATTCAGAGCATTGCACAAAGGAATCTGCTCCTAGTGAGGGACCTAACTTTCAAGTCATTGCAATGTTTAGAATCTTTAATAAGTTTTAATATTATTATGAAATAAACTCTACAAAGGATTTGATAAAAGTTGGTGGCTTTATTTTAATCAAGTACTTTTAAGGCAAGATGTCAAATTAATTGCATTTTGGTAGATAGGCTATGCTACAATGATCTTTGTTTAAGGAAATTAACATCTTTTATAGAGTTAATTTATGTATTTCAATTTAAACTTTGCTTTTCTTTCTTTAACAATATATTGTTAGAATTCTTATTATTATTTTCAGTGCTATAGCCTAGTAGTAAAGTTGAGGGGCCGACTGTCTTATCAACCTCCATGAAAACCAGGTTTGTTTTTAATTGGACTTTATTTTATTAAAGCAATGTAAGCAAGAAAGACTTTTGTTTTTTGAACTTTTGGATTGTTCACTTTTGTGGTTGAAATAGATGAAATTTTGTGTTTTTTGGGAATTCGGGTACATTAAAGGTGATAGCAAACAGGGACATATGTGTTACACACAACTTACATTTGCTTAGGTATTTTAGATAAAATGTTAAACTGAGAAAGTTCACTAATTAACATTAATGTGTTTATTCAATATAACCTGCAAAATATTACCCATGTGCTTAATCTGGAGCAACCAATCAGATGTTATCAGATGTTTTCTAACTGTTGCAGATCAGAAAAAAGGTAATTTTTGATTGGTTGCTGCAGATTAAGAACACAAACGCAAAATGTTGCACCTCACACTGAATAAGCCCCTAAGGGCCATATTTATAAAGGCGTGGTATCGCTTTTTAGAGATACCGTGCCTTTAACCATCGCTATCACAATATTAAATTTACGGCCGCTAACGTAAATCTATTTAATAAACATTGAATAAGTAGCTGGTTAGTGGGTTCTCATCCATTCCCTCCAGTGGAATAATTACCGGGTAACGTTGATCTCGCTGCAACCAGCTGTTTTCAAAAAGCTGATTGTGCATATTCATAAAGTTATGACTGACTAGCTGTTTTAAACTGCTGCTTTACCTTTACTGCATATGCGCGATCAGCTGTTGACTGCAGTGCCCCTGGGGAGCGCAAGGGGGGTGTGTCAGGGGCCCAGCCAAAAAACTTGCAAGGGGTCCTGGTTCACTCTTACAGATATTGCAATTATTTCCCTATATATTTATGACAATAAAATGTGTATTCCATACTGATAAAAAGTAACATTCGCAAAAATCTGGACATTACATTTAAAAAAATAAATCAGCTGCGGTTGTTTTTGCAGGGGAAATTGAAACAAAGAAAATATTCTTTAGAGAATTTTTCCTTTAAACAATTTTGTTTACAGTCAGGTTTTACTGAAAACAATTATGATTCCCAAGCAGAGGTGATGCATATTGACCCAATATGTTCTTTACCTAATCAGGTAAACAGAACAGTTCAAGAACAGTTTCGAAATACCCTAATAAACGTAGACGTGGAAGAGTTCAAGTTCAAGATTATTTTTTGATATAAAAAATAGCCTCTGATAATGAATTCATTATACACCAAATTAAATGTAATGTAGAAAAGAAATATAAGTAATTTAATTAAGACTTCCATGGCCTTATTCCTTAGAAGGTTTTTTAGAAGACATTTTAAATCCATGCTAATATTAATTTTACCGTTAACGCACTAAGCAACTTTTAACTTTAAAATGTAGGGTTGTATTTATAATTTGTTATGTAGTTTCTATTGTGAGATGTGCTCCATAGAACCAGTAAAAATGTTGCTGTTGTGATTGTTTTAGTATTAAAGAAACTATGCATATTTGGATTTGTGCAGTATCACATATGTTGCTGTAGCTGTCCTTGAGAATACAGATGAAGTATACACAGTAATACAGTACATTTCTCTAACTGATGCTCTTCATCATAACCAGGGCTTTAGAGTTTGCTTTAAAAAATCAATTTTATAAACCTTGCCAGCAAAGAGCTGCTAGTATTCCACATGCATTATACATTGGATTACAAGGAGACTAATAGCTATCTGTTCAACTATTCAAACTAGCACTGCCCCAAATAAAGGATATAGCTGCCATTTCTGGTATCCTATGTAAAGGGGTTCAAAATTTGTATGTTTACCTAAACAAATTGCTGCTTTTTATGTAAGAGGAATAGAAACCTAAAACATTATCCATTGACTTCTAGAAGCTGCTGAGTATAACAAACTATAATTTGCTAATGTTAGTAATTCTTCATAGAGCCTATGTAAAGTCAAGCACCATTCTTTCTTCAGAAGCCACTGTCTTGGGAATGTGCATTGTGGTTTGCCCAGGAATAGAGAGATTATCCATTAAATGGCCTACTGTACTTTGTATCACCTGCGTAAAGGGGAGATGTCAGTAAGAGTAAAAGAAGTAAAAGAAACTGTAGGGCTTCGCTGTAGATAAGTATTTTACACTGGTATACCTTTGGTTGGAAATTATTTAAAAAGACATGTTGTACATTCTTTCAATCAGTAGTTAAACAATATTTTAATATGGTAACATTACAATGAAATTACAATTGATTTCTTGTAAGTGAACCAATTCAACACCCTAAGAAGATTAATAAAAAAGACATGTGTGACATTTCTTAATTACTTAAAGGGAAAGTATGGTCTCCATACAATTGGCCTTTATTAAAGAGCACACTAATACCTTTAAAATGACTCCCAAGATAATGCTTTTAGCTGCAGTCTATCCAAACTTACTCTGCATTTAGATATGTACTTCTATTGAATATACTTATGAGACTAACTGCTGTTAGAATTGCTATCATTGATTGTATTTGTGTAATCATTTACTACAAACATCAGCAGGTGTGTGAATGAGTGAATGGGTATACTGGTATATCATAATGAGTATGTTGAAATTGAATCAGGAGATACACAGGAAGTGTTTTTAATGTTTTTTTGCACTTTTTTATTGCCCTCTGGGGTTGGTTATCATTGCACAAATAAAAATATCTTGTATCTATACTAACTAGTGTCTATAGTATAATTGATTATTCTAATTACTACCCCTGCTGGGTGTGCCCTATCTAATCCACAAGCTGTTTTCTCTGTACTTTGATTATCACTTATTGTGGAAGGAGCACCCTAGTCTAATTGGGGATATAGGTTACCCCTATATTTTGCAGTAGTGCCGGGCTTTATACTGGTTTCTTTCTATCCAAACTTAAAGCAGTATAAATACTCCCTGCTTACACAGTGGGGTGTGACATAACCATCACCCAAACTTCTTTATAGCTACAAGTAGGGATGGGAGATGGGACCTGGATCCGAACGGATTGTTTGGATTTCAGGACTTCAGACTGCATTTTTGAGCATTACCAAAAGTACAAGGTTATTTTTGGTAAACCTTGAAAATATCCTTGAATGTTCGATAACCCTCCAGAATATGATTGGAAAGTGAAAAGTAGTTTCAAGATTATTTTCAAGGGTTAGCGAAACAAAAACTCATATATTCGGAGATCTGTAAATCTGAAAACAGACGAAAAAATCTACATAAGGTGTCTATAGGTAGAGAAAAAAAAAAGCAAAGATATTGATTAACTAAGCCTGTTACTTGCTTCAGAAAATATAGAATTTTGAGGGTGGGGCTTATGACAAAGCTTATAACATATGAATTTCCCAGATCTTTCACAATGTAGGAAGAGATACTTAGACTTTTTTTAGTGACAAAAACCAGAGACATAATTGCTGGTTTATTTGAAATATATGATTTATATCAGTAGTACACAGAGGACAGAGAATGTGGGGGTAATAAATAATGTGGCTAGAGAATATATTTAGTACTTGTTAGTTTAGGAGGGATTTCCCACCCTTTTCCTTTCTCTGAATCCACTGTTAAGTAGGGTTCATAAGTAGGACAAGGTAGATTTATGTCTTTATTCAACCTCTAATTCTATTCCATGTCCTGATCAGGTGAATGTATAAGGTGGGTTTTCTATATAACTCTACTAAATGTCCATCAGTTAAAACCTTCTCTCCTTTATGTATCTTATTGTTGGCTTTTTTTGTGTTTGTATTTACACGATAATAAAAGAAATGTGTATGCATGATGATAGAGTTAAATATATTATAGAGCCAGGTATGGATTTACACTTAAAAAGTCAAGGGATTGATGTCCCCTACCCACAGAGTCAAATTAAAGGACAAAAATAAGGGCACCAACAGTGTAAACCCCCCTCTGTTTGAAAGTACTCCGGATGAGGACCTAAACCACCAGGTCCATACTCTAGGGTAAAGCCCGCACTTATTCTCCTCCTCTCTCCCAGCCTGGGGTAATACCAATAGGAAGAATCAATTCTTAAAAGAGCATTATCCTATTGGTGATGATGAGAGCACGGCGAGGGCAAGTTTAAGAAGTAAGTGTGGGTGTAAGTAGCTTAACCCAGTTTAGGTTCTCACCCTGGGTACTTTTAGATAGAGGAAGAAGTTTGAAATGTAGTATAGGTTTGAAATACTAATAGGAGTATAGGTTACCTTTAAGACTGAAGGTTGTATGCAATGTTGTTATTTGGGGCCAATCATTCTAATTTAAGAGCTGTAGTATATTTTTTAAAATCATTCATTTTGTCATTTGGTATAAGCATGGACCATTTTTCAGCTTTTACCACTCTAACTGAAGATTAACTGACCCTGGAAGATTCCTAGGTCCATAAAATTAGAATAGGTTACCATATATATTTTCTAGCTCTGCCTACATTATAAACTAAAGTTTTCTATTATTTTGTTTTAGTTTTTACAATAGGATACAGTAGTTTATCCCTAGTTCTTTGTCTGTTAATAAACTTTGCAAGAATAATAATTATGGTGGTTGACATAACATCTCTTCGATATTCACTTAATATAAAAGGGAATATTTAAAGTATTCTGTACAAATGGTTGTTTTTCAGTAACACATAGAAAGCTCCAATGAAAATAATAAGTTTAAAATGTTTTATTCAAATTTGTATACATATGTAAATTACAAGTTATATCGGACACTTTAGAAAAAGAAAATAGTTTATTACTAACACTGGCACAAGCATGAATATTACAAAATCTGATTAAGTAATTTTTACAATATTATGTTTAGGATGTACTGTTAGAACAGCAATACCCTTCAGCAGAAGAGTTGCCATCATTCATTTTTATAAATAACTTAATAACACCACTCATGTAATATGATTTTCTATAAATTAGAGAACAATCAGGGTTATTCAATAAAAGTTCTTATCGTTGCAAATGGTGCTAATTTTGCATCAACCAATCAGATGTTAGCTTTCAAATGTTAAATAATATCTGATTGGTTGGGGCAAATTTAGCACCATTTAAAATGATAAGAACTTTTATTGAATAACATTGAATGTTGCTATAATAACTGGTACTAATGAGTACATGCTGTCATTCAAATGTACAAATCATTAGCATAGTCCTTATTTTTGCATTTTAAACAGTATATTTCATATGATATTAAATAAAATTATTTATTAAACTGCTAATAAATAATCAAAACATGTATAAATATACACACTTAAAAAATAATGCCCTAAATCCAATTTATTTTAAAATAATCATTAATGTCAGAAAATTACCAATGTACTGTACTGAAAAAAAAATATTTTGCCTTGTGCAAAAATTATTAGACTGCTTAGAGTGCACAGTTGATTTTCAAACAATATAGAACAATTGTGTGCATATTCTAAAATCAATGGTCTTCAGTACATCATTTACAGGACAAGAATCTGAGTTTGTAGTGGATCTGACAGATTTTTTAAAACTCTTTAACACTTTTCAAAAAAACCTTTTCATAATTTTTTTTTTTCCATCTATTTTGGCTCCCTTATAATAGTGTCAATGATAGCTGTTTTACTGCTTTTACTTTTGTGAGTATGATTAATACAGTTCTTGAAAATTCAGACCTATTTTCTGAATAGCCAGAACTGTCTAGTTGCAGAATCATTTGTTTCTTTGTGATTTGTCTGGTTTTGAGAATTTTTTCTATTTTCTCACATTTCTTAGACAACCACCAATTTTGGTTATTAAAATAATATTTAACCTGCCTAAAAGGTGAACCTTCATAATAAGCTCTTTTTCTGCTTACTGCTCTTTCTACTGTATTTTGATCCTTTGTATTTCCTTAAATTTGTTAATTTGACTTCCACTTAACCAGAACATAACACTTGCCACTTTGGGACTGGAGCAGACAGATGAACACAAATTGAATGATCTAATTTAGGTGATGTAATATACCCCCAGAGGTGTGTACCATGCATTTTAGCTCCTCACTCTGTGTACATACAAATAATAGGAGTTGGTTTGGAGAAGTTAATTGCTCTTTAGGCCTTTTAGGTGTCTCTTCTGTCTAGATCCTCTAGAGAGGCACAGAGAAGAATGAAACCACTGTGTTTAATTTTGTCTGTGAAAAGTCAATGGCACTTTGCTATTAACATCATTTATTTAGGTCAAAGGCTAATAACCATTATAATGTGTAAATAAATAAAGGAAGCTGGAAAAGGGGCATAGGGAACATGGCCAAATTTTATTTTATAGGGAACTGTATGGAAACTCAGATTGAGGTAATGTTGGCTACTGGACTGTCAAGCAAGCTGCCTGGCAGACTGGCTGTCAGGTTGGCTATTGGCTTCTCCAACTATCGGCTCTCCATAAAAATAATAAAATATTAATTATCCCAGTCTTTCTGACTTACAAGTAATAGAAGTACAAGGCATCATATGGTATTGAAAAAGCATGTGCTTTCTCAATTTTGCAAATCAAATTTATGCATTAGTTAAAAAAAAATCTATACTACTATTTTTTAAATTTTTCAATTGTGATTTGTACAGAATGTTTGAATGGCAAAGGAGATTGTAAACTTAGGTTACAAGTTCTACTGTGGTGTAAATTGTGAAGTTTGTCACTCTTTCTTTGTCCCCTCAGTTTTTGTGTGCAATATGTTAGTAATGTAGCTATCTCCAAGCTCAGCTTGGTTCAGCTTCCTGCATAAATAAACACACGGCAGCCATTGGAAGCAACTTTGCAGTATTAACAAGAAAGCAACAAAATGGGCTTTGACTTTTTTGATTGGTTGGTTGGTTTGTCTTTTCCATGTAGAAATTATTAAAAAGAATCACCAGACTCGTTCTTTTTGCTAGAATGTGTAGGTTATGCCAAACGACTCACTTACCTTCAAAGTTGCATTCCATAGCTATCGCACAGGTAGAAAAGATGCACTGACCTTTTCATATGAACCTTAAAAAGAACGGAACGTTCAGTCTGGATAGAAGTGGATGTGACATTTGATCGATATTAAATATTTAGGAGATAATTTGTTCAGTATTACAGAGTTAAAATACTGTGTGTGGTAAAAGAATGCATAATTTAGTACAGTGCTGCATACTTATAAATGTTGTATAAAGAAATTGATTTTTACATTTAATACACATTAGTTATGGGAATTAGTTGGTCATTTTCAAGGAAAGATTTGCATTTAGTAATTGTGCATTAAAATAATAAATGGGTGTGAAAAAGTTGTAAGGACAGATAACTCATGGATTTCTTATGTGAATACAAATAATTTTCTGTTTAAAACTTTAAAGGTTCCTATTTAGGCTAAACACATTTTTCTACCCTCAACACAAAGGAAAAAATGAGTCATTAGCAAGCTTCCATCTCCCAAGGTTAAGCCACTCTGGCATGCTTGATCTACTGAAAGGAGGGTGCCAAATTGGATGGGGCACCAATATAAATGATCTGGAAGAAAAATGTAATGTAGTACAAATTGATAGATATGTTGGATTTAAAGGAGAAGGCATATTGCATTGGCAAAATTAGGAGCAGGTTGGATTAAAATAAAGGGACATATCATAGTCGTGGCACAGACTGATAAACCATTTATTGAGGCCCATATAGATGAGAAGTTGGATGTGGCAGAGGAATGGAGCAGATTGTATGGGGGCATACATAATTGAAATGGATGAGGCTGATTGGAAGGAGCACAGATTTCTGGATTTGAATAGTAGTTTGGAATGAGAGTAGCACAGCCGGTACCCCTCCTTACTATTGGCCATATTTGCTGATGGCATGCAGCTATGATTACATCACAAGGTCACCGAAAGGTGCACTGCATGTTAATCTACATGCTAATATTTGTTTGACTGGTAGATGATCATGGCAATGCTGTTAGCAATTTTTAAGTGCGGTTAGTTTAGAACTCGGTGCACTTGTGGCACAGACTCTGCAAAAGTAATAAAAAGCTAAGCTGATGGTACATCAGATAGCGTGGGATTTCTGGTCATTTGGGCGCTTGCTCCCTTTACATTTTCCACCCCATTTTTTTTCTTAAGCTTGTATCTTGGGAACTACATTGATTTAGAAAAAAATACATTCTTGTAAAATCCACACTACCCAATGCATTGTAGGGTTAGTTCAGGTTTTAATTTTGTGGGGGCAGTGCCATTTCCATGTAGCCCAGTTTTGCTTACTATATCAGCCCGTAAATGTTTTAGTGCTGATAGTACCTGTACCTAATGTACCATTAATAGCACCAGTTGACTGAAGGAAAATTACTATATAGTGTTACCAGTTTACTTGCAGCTTTGGGCAGAAAATGCAGAAACTTTGCTGTACTATTATTCTCATCAACAACAAAAACAGACAAATAAAAAAAACAGTAGCAAAAAAATCAAAACCAAGATACACATGTTATTAATATTTCAATTGTATTCTGGACTTTACCAGTAATGGTTTGCTTTTACTTTTTTACTTTCTATGGTTTATTTAATTATTTTTTAGAAAATCTATTTTAAAAAATTGTATTGCATTTAATATTTTTTGCATTTTCCTATTTTCTAAAGCCAAATTGTACTACAGGTGGTTCAAATCATCCTTCATCCTATACCAACCAAAAATCTCTTTCATTATAGAAATGTATTTATATCTCCATAGGAGATTGCATTGAGTTTTTAGGAGATTCCAATGTTGTGCGGGGAGGAATTACATATAGGAAAGTTGAATATGTATGTGTGTACTATCTCACTATTACCATTTAAATGACCATCAATAAATGTATATAAAGTATAGCACTGACTTATATTAGGTACAACACAAAGTATCCAAAATACATAAACTTACTTACAGAGCTGAGATCCCAACTTGGAATGGTCAAATGAAGGCTTAAACCACACCCATGTGTATGCTCCATATGAAAGGAAGTGTAATCCAAAAAAAGTTTCTGTCTGCTACACAAGATGTGATGTGTATTTTAATGGACATATACACCAAGGCTTCTTATATACCACCTCTAGTCTGCAGGTGGTGTTAGTGAGTGATAAAAGACAAGACATCCCTGCTCTCTATGCCTAGGAGGAGAGAAAGTGAAAGTAGATTGTGGTGTGTGCTTTGGACTGATATTGAATGCAACACAAGATCTTGTGTATAAGACCCTGTGTATAAGATCCTGTGTATAAGATCCTGTTACCACCTGTTGGGAGGACAGATTATTAGACAGACAATTTACCTTATTGGATACAAACTGTGAGGCAACAGATAAGTGTACACCAACTTACAAGGACACACAATATACAGGCCTGGTCAATATTCAAAGTGGTGCACCATAGACAGGGACACCTCTGATTATTGCATATGTTATGTGGGGAACCTGTTTATGTGCTTAGTTTTGAGCTTTGTATCACAAGTTTAACTGCAGCCAGTAAGAAGCTAAACGATTGCTGAAAATACTAACACTGCACCTGAAGTCAGAGCATTCCCGCTGAAAATACTGTGAAAAACAGGAAATCTCTTCACGGTCATCAGTGATTTCTTTCAGATTTCAGCATGTTTTCACAGGCAGTCATATCTGCTAAACCTAAGAATTATTCCTCCCAGCCAACCTTTCGCCACTAGTGAGTGATTGTCAGTCATGGCGAAAGTAGCCGCAGCCGTCAGTTTGCCTCAACCGACAGTGCGCTCTATAGGGGATTGCGCATTTGGCCCTCTACTATGAAGTCCAGTTTGACCAATAAAAATCCTGCACGTCACTTGCTCAATTCAGTAACTCAGATGAAGGGCCTGGGCTCTGTGCGCTGCTCGACTTCAACAACACAGAGTCCTCTTCAGTGACACAACAACAGTGTAATGTACGGCTACACAGAGAGCTGCACACACAGAACAACAGCTTCTATAACAGAGGGAACAAGATGTTTCCCTTAAGGTCTGTAACACATTACAATTTGCTCCTTGAAGGATTTAAAATATTAACCTTGGAAAAACTATGTTGCTATTGGTGATATGAACCAGGGAAATATTTGTGGTTATTTAAAGCAGAGCCTCCTGGAATGTGACCTTGCAAAATGTGGCCACACCCCCAAACATCACAGTCACTATCATACCCCAACCATCACGGCCATGTTGTGACCACACCATCAGATATTGTGGTCCCCCCAAAAAAACAAACAAACAAACATTAAGGTCTGCCCCCCATACATCATGGCCACATCCACAAGCATCCTGTCCATGCTATCAAACATCACAGGCACACCCCAAAACACCACACTCATACCCTCAAACTTGACACCCATGCCCCAAAACATCATACCCATGCCTCTAAATGTCATGGACACGCACAAGCTACTCAAACCGGGACGGTTGGGGTGTATGGAATACATGGTAATTACCTGAATTACCTAGAAATTAAGCAACAGACACACACTGCTTACATGTCACACACTTCACAGACAGTTACAACTAAAAGAACAAAGACATCATGGCACTTTCAATTTGGACCAGAAACTAACTTTATTGATTGGGATCTAATAGTCAATATAAAGTGGTCCTTGTGCAAGGATAAAGTGTTAAAGTGCAAATAAAGTGACATACTCCTAACTAATGTGCAAATAGTAGAGCACGCTTAATAAAAACACACAGTGCTCAGACGAAACAGAATGAAGCCCGACTTTAACAACATAGACAAAGAGCCACACATCTCATGATCAGAGACACAAGAATAGCGTGACGCCCTTCAGTCACTCAAGTGCTGTGGTATTCAGTTGCAATCAACATGTTTTCCCCAGGGCAAATTCTATGTAGCATATTCACCACAACATTTGTATATTTACACGAAAAAACTTATAACGTATATATACATATTATTTGCTATAAACATATGTGCTATACCTCCCTCATGTTGAGTAATGTCACCTCAACTCATAACTATTAAATACATGACGTACTGTGCACTTCTTCCCCCCTGTCTCTTCCATCTAAGCCAAACACACACCTGCACATAACAAATACTATACCCACGCGTACAACTGCTAGTGATTTATAATTAATATATATATATATTATATATATATGGAGACAAAGTTGAAATTAATAAATATATTTATATACATCCTTTTTTTTGCAAAAATATTAGAAGATAAAATAAGTGACACATTACAATCTTAATTCAGTTACAATCTAAAAATCGAAAAATTACATATTACATATGACAAAATTACATTTCATTCTAAATAAAATCAATATAAATTATCAATACAATATATATGGTATTCCCCTTATAAATGCTATATAAATTCAGTCCTTCAACAACAATGTACTAAATATATCTATTAATATGACAAGTGCCCTGCACAAAGTGCAAACAAACGTAGTTAGTGTGTGTACCGTGCAAAAAAAGTGAAAACGATGTGCTCTATTGAAATAACTTTGATCTATTTAATTCTGTAGTAGTCCATAGTCCATATGCACCAGTGTAAGTTCCGAATTGTGATCAGAGTTCTTGGATGTGAGTCACATTTATATATAACTAGTACACACACACCATTTTTTAAAGAATCGCAAAACCACCGCAATGCAAACATCCCCGGTGCTCCGATCCCCCCTGCAGCCCCACCTAACACCCATTCAGGGTACTGCAGTCATTTCAGCGTGCATGGTTTTACATCTTTCTTTTAGTATATAAGATTATGAGCACTTATTAAATATGATAGAACTATTTACACTGGAGAAGCTATCTTTGCACAGGGATCCATCCAATGAAACTAGAAATTGATTAATGATTCTAAGAAAAAAGCCTAAAGTAAAGCAACAGTCAGGTCATCATAATATTAATATTTTTTCTGTTAAAATTCTATTTTCAGAATTTTTAAAATAATATGATGTGTATAGCATTGGATTATTCCCGCAAGAAGCTTAATTAGTGTAGTACAAAAAAAAGTACCTACATTTTGTGCAGCCCAAATCTCTTAGGTATACAGTTTTACTGAATCAAACTAGCATAAATTATTTACGACAATCCTTCAGGTACTCTTTCTAATACAAAATATTTGAAATATACATGTTGCTTTCTGAGCATGAGTTAAGATGACAGTTGGTAAAGTATTTTTTTACATTTTAGATTTTACCTAGTCAAGAAGTATTTCAGAATGTGGCAGAATTGCTAAATGAGAAAGGTTTATTAATTGAGGCATGTAGTATAAAGAGACATGCTATTTAATGTGATATAATAACTAACTGGTTTTTCTGTTGTACCCTAAAGCAATAACAAATAAAAGGTATAACTGTTGCAAACTGCCATTCCAGATAAACTTCCATACTTAATCTTTATTTACTAAAGAGTTTATATTTTCACAGTTTGAAAAAAAACTGTGAAACCTTAAAAATTAAGTGCAATTTTCAATAATAGCTGCGAGACACCCACACAGCCCGTTAATGTGGATTTGCAGCTATTTTATGGGGGCTGTGCCATTTCCAAACGGTTAAAGAAACAGCGCAGTGCTCCCTATACATTTACGCTAGTATTGCTGTGGTTAGCAATATTGAATTCCCCTGTAGATGCTTTAATTTATCTATAGGGAAGGGCAGGCTTTTTACACAATAGTAATATAGCATTATGAAATTTAAATTGGATGTGAAATAGTATTCTTTTTCAATGATGTTTCACTTGATGCACTCTATGTTGTTTGAATGTAAAAAGCCTAACTATTTCAGGGGGATTCAATAATGCATGTTTAAAATCTACACAACTCAATGTAAAAGTTTTACACTGATTTTACGGGGGCTTTGTAATTTACAAATGTCTTTGGAAACAGCACAGCAATTCTGATACAACACCCTTTTACCTCATGATACGAAACTCAAAGGACAATTTTAGTGTCCTGGAGAAACTTCCTTCCTTGGAAACTCCCTCAGAAACTACCAAGTGTGGGGACCTAACCTGCTAGGTAACTCCAACGATGTATTAAGGGACATATTCGTGCACTGCATGGTGGGATCTCAGCAAGACGCATGGATTTGTGTTATTAAATTTACCTTTTTGTGTATATATAGAGACTCAATTATCGAGAGACAATATTGAAAATTTCTTATCTTCAAGTGCTGGGAACCCATTTAATAATGTAATTACGTTATGCTTCCTCAAATGATTTATGTAACATTAGAGGACCTTAAGTGTAACTTTATTACCAACAGCTATATAGTGGAAATAAAGTTAGGCAATAGAAAAATCCAAAACGGAAGTGATATTTTAAAGATATATATAATCTTCCAAGAGCAATTGTGCCCTCATCAAAAAAAATAAATAAATATATATATTAAGTGTAAAAGTCCCTATTCCAGGGACTGTAACCATATCCCAGGAAATCATTTTCCTATCCCCAAAAATCCTATCCCAAAGTCCCAGGAAATCATATTCCAACCCCCTGGATTGATGATTGCAGGGCTTCTTTCGCAGCTTATCTCTCCTGCAAAACAAAGACCTAGGGATTTCTTACCTACCTGTGATATGGACTTTAACATTTAAAAGTTATGTTTCCAATAAGGTAAAGAATGTGGCATCATGCGGATAAACCTAAATCTGTTTCTGCATTTTAGCATTTTTTTTGCTATAAATAGTGGACTGATATTACTATGTTATTGTAACAGGACAATTACCATATATACTCGAGTATAAACCGAGTTTTTCAGGCTGAAAAATCAGCCTGAAAACTTGGACTCGGTTTATACTCGAGTCAGTAGCTTACCTGAGCATTCCGGCAGCCGCACGATCTTTCTGCCAAGCCCTTCGCCGGGCAGGGACGTCAGCCGGCGCGCCAGTACTGGAATGAGCGTGCAGCTGCCGGAATGCTCAGGATACAGCTAAGGATACCGTACCTGCCAGGAAGCCCTTGGATGGAGGAAGCCCTTGGATGGAGGAGAGCCCACAGGGAGAAGAGCCCACAGGTACAAACTAAACTGGGTGGGAGGGTGAGGGGGGCATTCAAGATGTTTGGGATCTACAACTCCCAGCATGCTTTATTAGCTGGGAGTTGTAGTTTCCAAACATCTTGAATGCCAAGTGAGGGTGGCATTCAAGATGTTTGGAAACTACAACTCCCAGCTAATAAAGCTGCTGGGAGTTGTAGTTTCCAAACTCTTGAATGCCAAGTGAGGGCAGCATTCAAGATGTTTTGGAAACTACAAACTCCCAGCATGCTTTATTAGCTGGGAGTTGTAGTTTTCAAACATCTTGAATGCCAAGTTTCTACCCTCGGTTTACACTCGTGTCAACAACTTTTATTAGGATTTTTAGGTGAAATTGGGTACCTCGGTTTATACTCGGGTCTGTTTATACTCGAGTATATATGGTACATAATTAGGTCACATGTTTAGTAAGGATGCATGGACCCACTGTGTGTAAAAACAGAAATTCTGCACAGAAACCATATCAGTTCTCTAGTTGTGCTCTAAAATTTTGTTGGTAGTTTCAACCCCTGAAATTTTAATGGAACCTGTAGTTATGACCTTTAACTAGGTGTGGATTTCATTTCTTTAGTAAAAATGGACATACATAAACTTTACAAAAATGTTAATATGATTGTTAAATACAAACCCTGGTCTCATTTTTCAGTTTCCTATGAATCTTTGTTGATACTTGGTAGATTTTATTTGCTAACAACTGCATTAGCTTGAAAAACATTAGGAAAGTCAAAACAGCAATTTGGAATTCCACTTATGACCAATGATGCTTTGCAAGATGCTTCATAAAAGTAAAACTCTCTATTTCTAACTTGTGGAATAGTTTACAGTGTGTAGTATTATTTAAAAATATCAAACAATGCACTTTATTATAGTTTTCACTGCCAACTTTAGTTATAAGGGAGATTGTGTGATACTCCGGATCCCCATGTATTCTTTCAGCCCAGATACCCTGATCTAACACCACTCGCTTCACCAGTAGACAAGTACCCCCCATGCCACCCCGCCCCCCTGCTGGGAGATTTGTAGCACCTCATCGGGATCGGTTACCCCCTGGACTTATAGTACAGGGTATCTTAGCTGAGGCTGAGAAAACTTGAGAAAACCAGAGACGTAAAAGGCAGACAGGGCACAACCAGCCGAGAGATTGGCAATAGCATGGTACAGAACTGGAACTAGAGCCGGAGTCAGGGATGTAGCTAAGAGTCAGTAACAGAAGGGGAGTCAGCAGGGTGAGGTACAGGAGGACAAAATCATAGTCAAAGTCAGGCAAAAGGTCAGGACAGGCAGAGAACGGTCATAAATGAGAAACAGGCAGGAACGGTACATAGTATTACTAAACAGAGATCACACCACGAGCAAGGAACAGACTTTGACAGGCACTGAACTAAGGAAGGACAGAAACTTAAATAGGGAGCATAAACCAATAGGAAAACACAACAGGGGCAGAAAAGGACCATATAATCAAAATCGTAATTTGAATTTGCCACCAACAGCATAAGCCAATCAGAGTCAGGCACGCTTCTGTATCAGTGCATGAATGGCATAAACCCATTAAAATAGCACAGACATGTAAAGAAAAAAAAAATACTATCACCATTGCAAATCTTTCTATTTGCAAATTCTAAAAATTTAAAGGCAACATTTATCAAATCCTTACTACCATCACTACTAACATAGAGAATGAGTCATTGGTTTCCACCAATGGATGATATGGATGAATTCGATTGTGGCTTTGTTTTTTCCCATTACATTACTCATTCTGTATTTTGGTACAGTTCACTAAATCATTAAATGCTCTTTTATTTAATTCTGATTTAATAATTACAAAACGCATTGTATTGTTATCCTTCTTATATTATTAAGTGTTTTGATGTGCTTTTTTACTTAGATCACAATGAATTACATTCTTTGTTTGGAATTGTTTAGTAAAGTACCACGAGCTCTTAGCAAACCCCAGGCATGTTTTTAAATCAATCCCTCCATACTAATCTAATTATAAATCCTTCAAATAATAAATGTTAATACATTTTTTTTTTACATTATGTTTTATTAAATGAAGAAAGGGCCTTTTATGAAATAAAATTGTATAGTAGAGTTGAAGGTAAATCTATAAATATATATCTTTGTTTATTTTAAAAGCAATTCTTTTATATTTTCCTGAAAAAACTAAAGTACTCTGTAATATTGTAGTTTACATTGAGGTCCACATGAATATATTTTGGTTCAGCAGAGTTCCCACTAAGGGGCATATTAATTAAGCAACAAATTGAATTTCCCTCAAGGAAACATTGCCAGTCCTGTGTGAATAGCCCCAAGGAAAAGTACAAGATATTTTTTTTTTTGTATGGTTTTAGGCTTAACTCCTTAGACTAACTGCCAGTCAAACTGAACCATTAAGATTAATTTGCAGCAATTGCAGTGAATTAGAAATTAAACTAAACCTTAAGATGCAGTAAGGTAAATTAAGTTATGCACCAAAAATCCTATATCATTTCAGGTGTTGCCAGTCAAACAAAATTAGCTTGAAGAATGCTAAAGACCGAGCATAAAAATGTCTCCTTTATTCAGTCAACCCACCTGTTCTTCGATTACTTGTATGTAAAGTTTGTATGTATAGTTCATATATAAAGAGCCACTTGGGGACGCAGCAATGTACAGTAAACTTTTTCTTGCTCTGTTGTTATTAAAATCCCTTATTCCTAGGGAATAAGGGCTAGGCTGCCATCATCAGGGAGCCTAAACGTGTAGGAGGACACTCCCCCAACAATTCTTAACTCGGCACACCACAAGGTGCATAACGCCATTTGAACCTCGGAATGGTACTCTGATAATTAGTAGCTTGTATAAGCAAACATTGAAGCCTGGAGGAGCAGCCAAGGCCACCCACAAAGTGTCGAGCAGGATTTTTACCCTGCTTCATGGAAGTGGCAGCCCTGAGTCCATGCTAGGACAAAAGGATCCATCTGCCCTATGCCCATGGGTCTGTAGAAACTGTTTTACAGCTTCAGAGGACAGAGCTTTTAAAGCCATAATACTGTATCTATCTGAGCCAAACGAATGTTAAATAAATGTTGGCCTAGATGTTGTTTTAATTTCTGTGTATTTAAGCCCACATATAACTTCTTAGAAACATCCTTAAAAAGGAAAATAATGGTAATGAAGGGCAAATAATTAAATTTAAGTGTGAATTCTCATCACAACACAATTTATTGAGCACTATACAAATTTAATTAACATTGTCATATCCTCAACTTCTTATTACCCTTACTATTTACATTACTAAGATAGGGATAACAATATACTGGTATATTCTGAGGGATAGGCCATATATATGGATGATTTTTTATGGGGGATGTTGTTTTTATAAATTTATGTGATATGATGTTAATTAAATATGTATAGTGTGCCAATAGGTAAACTAGCCCTATGCAGATCAATGAATGATTGCTCTGTGGTAACTGTAGATAATGAATATATAGTACTGTAACCATTATTTTATTGTCTTTAATAGGAATAGTAAATGTAAAACCACTCACACTGATTGTTTTGTGATATAAGAATATTAATAAATAACAAATTATAGTCATTTTTTTTTTGTTTTTTGCGTGCAACAGGTGGAAAAGCATGACACTCACCTATAAACATTTCCTTTTCATCTGTTAGCAGCTGAGCTTCTTCCTAACATTGACCAAATGCACTGTCTTTGATATTTGCCGTTTCTTATTATGTACCCTACCATGACCTCTGTTACCTCTCCTTTCTGAGCACAATCATTAAAGGGCAAGTTCACCCCTCAAATAAAACATTTTATAAATGTAAATCACCCCAAGCCAAGAGATGTAAGACTAAACTGAAATGCTGTCTGGTGTTCTGTTACCTTTTCTCCCTTATGGTATTTATGATTCTGATGGCAGTTGTCCACCATGGATGTAAAATATAACATGACAGCTAATGACTGAATGTTATCCCCCTAGCTGCCTCCTCTGAGCATGTGCAAACTTGTAAAAAGCTTGGAGAGCAGGGAAATTTTGAGAGGAAAGGGGAGGGAAGGGGGGAGGAGAGCACAATGTTGCTGCATAACAGATTACCCCTTCATCTGTTAGCGTTTTGACAATTATTGTAATTTCGGGTTTTGAGGGGGGATTTGCCTATATTCAATTTTTTTTTTATTTTAGCTGGCCTAAGCAGACAAAGTTGGTTGATATGACTATAAAAACATATACACTAAAATGTATTTCTGAAGCAGGGATGAGTACTCTATAATAAGTGTGTTCAAAATAACAATGTTGCTTCTCATTTAGTGGGGATCTATAGAGAACGAACACACTTTAAAACAGACATTATGACTCTATTATATGCAAGTGTTGATACATAGTAGTAAAGAATTGATGAAAGTGAAGACATGTAAACCATTCTTGTACAGGGTACCTTTCTTTTGAAAGGTACAAAAACAAAAATGTCCTCATAATGAACCCCTCTCCTGTAAACCTAATTGCACAGTTTCTTTCGGTTATAGAACATCTTTTAAAAGCTTACAGGCTGCCACTTTGTTTCATATGTATCCTACTGCACAGAGTTCTAAAGTGAAATGTTTTTGTGATCACTGGTAACTTTCTTATTAGAAACTTACAGGGTTATTCAATAAAAGTTCTTATAGTTTAAAATGGTGCTAATTTTGCCCCAACCAATTAGATGTTAGCTTTCATATGTTAAATAAGATCTGATTGGTTTGGGAAAAATTAGCACCATTTTAAACGATAAGAACTTTTATTGAATCTCCCTGTTAGACATCTCTAAAACATTGCTTTTAACAATTCTGAAGCACAAAGAAAAAAGTGTGCCACAGATTTTATTAATGGCAAGTAATGAACATATGGTAGTATACATGTATGTGAGCATATAGTGACATTTTTAATGGTGTTAAATAACAGATTATACTGTAAGCTTAAATTATTTCTTCTGCCTTAAAAAATAGACTAGTAAGTGTGTTAATTGTATCTTAAATATCTATTGAATTGGTAATAAATATGTTTTCTAAACAAAGAAAGGAAATGAAGTCATTGGAATAAGTGAATTACCATACTGACAGTGTTTTCCGTTATAGTGTGTCTTGGCAGTGTTAGTTTTTATTACAGCTGTGGGAAGATTTTTGACTCCTTTAGCAGTAACGATAGAGGAGTGACTCTATGACCTTTACAATCTAATTGTTTTACAACACTGACTCATTCTCTTTTGCTATATTTACCATTTCTATAATTAAATAAAAGGTGTACTACAGAAACACATGCAAGAACTAATTTTAGATTCAGAGAAACTGTAATAAAACCTAAATTAGAACACTTTGAAAATGCTGCAGGCTTAGCTTATGCATTGAGAAAAGTCCCCTAGCATGTCCTGTTTTCCCTGAGCTGAAAAGAAAATCTTGTCTCAATTTCTACAGATGACTGCTTTTCCATTTTTACTCGAGGCTATTGGTTTTCTGTATAAAATTGGATAGTCTAAGATGTGAGCTAAAAACTCTAAAATACATTTCTCTAAGGGTTGAAATGTTGCTTCAACTTGCTTGCAATGTAAGGCTTCTTACTATCAATGTACATTTTACATAAGAAAGACCCTTAGAGTGAGACTGACATTGAAATGTATTTAATCATTGCATTGTGACCAGTTTGATTTAAAAAAAAAAAAATACATTTAAACTTGGAATTTCTTCTTTCTTTTTTTTTTTTTAGAGAATGCAAGGTAGAGGTTGAATATGATTGGTAATCTTAATACTTACAAATCACTGAGCCCTAGTTATTAGTAACATAATCTGAAAAAGGTCCCCTAGTGCAAGGTCATAAAAGTATGTTAAAGGATAGTTATACTATAGAAAATCTCAGAGAAAACAATTGACTGGCACATAATTTATTAGATTTGTACATTTAGATTTCTATCTATATCTTGCCATTCTCATGTCCTCTAGCTCTCTGTCAGTTGCAATATTTCAAATATTGCACCATATTGGTGGAGAGGAGCTTGTCCACTCCACCTCCACTTTTCTGACTTCTTGTCTGCAAGCATCCTTTAGCAACAAGCTAGTCAGCGATAGGGAACTAGAGATGTTTTTCTCACATGCTACTTTTATCTGAATGTAGCATCTTCTTTTGCATTAGTCATCTCTGGCTTATGATTAGAGATGGACGAACTTCATAAAGTTTGGTCCGTTTTCAAACTTTAGAACTTCAGTAAAAGTTCAAAAGTTCGAAAATGGACCCATTTAAGTCAATGGGGAGATAATAGTTGAAAAGTTTGGATGATTTACAGACAAACTAACAATGGGAACTTGGTGGTCTGGGGAACATGTCACTATCACCTAAACCTGTTTAAACACTTCTTACTTCATGATCAGGCAATTGTTGGGTTTGTGCAAGCTACATTCGAGGGTTTATGGCTAATTTGAGGGTTACCAAACGATACTTCGAGGGTTACCGAAAATAGAACCATAAATTCGAGAGTTAACGAAAATGAACAATACTTTAGAGGGTTACCGATAATTTTGGATTCTGGTCCCTGAATCTGGCATCTTGCATTAGTTACCCCTAGCTTTGTCTGATTCTATTGCTATTTCACTTCCCATGTGAGTATTGAATTATGCATTGATGTTTATTTTCTTACATACCATCACCAGAGGAAATTACTGTTCTGTCTATTTCTTCTTCTCTTTTCTTCTTCTGTTTTTCTTTTTTGGATTGTATCTCCTTCCACAATTTTGAGCTAGAGACATGAAATTTGATACAGACCTGTGGAACACATAGGAGATGTGAGCTGTCTTTAAGCTAAGGAATCTGTTATAGCGTTACAGCACTATGGGCGAATGTAGGGACCACATTTTTTTCCCATAGACTTTTTCCCTATAGACTATAATGGGTACAATCCTCAAATGTGGACATTTTAAGGTTTTAGGGTTATGTGATCAAAACAGTTAGTTTTATGGTCATAAACACATACACTTATACCCTCAACCCCCACACAGACACAGGTGTACACTCCTAATGACCTAACCTTCCATTCCCATGGCAGCCATACTTAAAGAGTAACTATAGTTAAAAAAAAACTTTGATCAATCATCAAAAAAATTTTTATTGCAAAGTTTTATTTAAGCCCTTTGAACTCATCCCACCCACACTTATCTGTATGCTGTCCCTCCCACGTAGATTGTAAGCTCTTTGGGGCAGGGTTCTCATTCCTAATGTGTCAAGGCTTGTTGAACTTATATAAATGTATACATAATTTATATATATATATATATATATATATATATATATATATATATATATATATGCTTTCTTAACCGATGTATGAAATTGTATTTAATTTAATTTTTATTAATCTGTATAATTGCTTGCGCTTTTCCCCGTTTGTATACTCTGTATTTTTTAATGTACAGCGCTGCATACACAAGTGGCGCTTTATAAATAAAATTATATATACATACATACATACATACATACATACATACATACATACAAAGATGCCCCCCCCCACCTGACACAAGTACACAAACCTACTGACCTACCCTGACATTTCTATGGGAGCCATACTTAAAGGGTAACTATAGTAAAAAATAAAATAAAAATATTGATTAATCATCAAAAAAAGTTTGTTTTACAATCATAAACACAAAGCATTGCTCCTTACACCACACACATAGGTAAACACACCTACTGATAAATTCCAACACACATCCCACCTTTATCTGTTTTTATGTCAACCATACACACAATAATAATATATATGTATTTAATTAAAATGAATTATGAAATTAAAAGGTCATTACCATAGCAAGGTTTACCATAGCACAGCAAGTTTTAAAACCTGCAACACAGAGACGAATATTATCTTCCAATATGTAACCTTTTTAAGCCAATTTCAAAGTTAATACTTAAACGTTCCTGTCTAGTTAAGTTTTGTTGTTTTATTATTATGCAATCCAACCCCTTTTCTGAAAAAAAAGAAATCTTTTGTTGGGTAGTAATTATCAGTATTTGTTCAAATTTTAAGATGCCATTGCCAGTTTATGTTCTATTTGAAAACTGCCACTTTTATTATTGTTTCCACTTTTTACACCTGTCCCATGACATCACATTTACCTGTGTGTATGGTAAGATATAGATTATAAAGTATTGATTATAATTATTTTATATTATTATACGTTCTAAGCTGGCATAACAACTATTGCTTCTATTTATTTTATAGATATGCATTATGCCTGTGTGAACAGTTAAAGGGTGTCACCATGACACTGAACAGAATCTGAATATTCAGTGGCCATTTTATACCCTTTTCTGGAAAATGCAAAAATATTTTTTCAACAAATGGCTACAGCTGACAGGCAAAGATTTTAAAGAAATCAGTAAAATTACTTAAAATGTTCTCTTTTCAATTATTAACCACTTTGCAATGACAAGCAACCATGACCTGCATCTTTTGGCAAATGAAAGACATTGATGTACCATATTCAGAACAAATCCACATTTCCAGAATTGTCAACAGTGTGAGCATTCAAACATGCCATACATAAGAGAGAGAACACACCATGGTTACAAAAGGAGGCCAAAGCCTTTAAAGCTTTGAAAAACATTGTCACTGCTCCTAATCTAATAATAAATAATAGACAAAGTAAAAAAAAGTTGCTATACCGGTGCACTAGAAGTGTTCCATACAGAAATCAAACATTTGGTATAGCATATTGTTGGTATGTGTGCAGGAACAGCACTTGCAGCTCTTTCTCTCAAAACAGAAATTCTAAACTGGAGCAAGCTGTGGTCAAGGGAAAAAAGTTTTTTTTACCACAAAACAGAAAAAGGAATGGGCCACTAGGCCCACTTTTCTGATGTTAAGGTGTGAGCAGATCTAATCAGTGCTAATTACCTGCAAAAGTGAACTAATTCTTTAATACATTGATTGAAGACCAGGTTAAGAAGCTATGCCTTACCTTCTGTTCTTCAGCCTTCTGTTCCTTTCTGTGGAGCCAGGAATGAAGATAGGAAAAACTTACCTTTCATGTGATCTTCCACTGTCACACTGAAATTCCTGACCACTTTCTGGTTCTGATTAACTATAGCGTGTATTATTACGCATGCACGCTATAGTGAATCAGAACCAGGAAGCGGTCAGGACCTGTCAGCATGACAGTGGAGGATCACGTGAAAAGTAAATTTGTTCTAACTTTGTTCCTGGCTCCACAGGCATTAATTTAAAGCACAGAAGGTAAGGTATATCTCCTTAAGCTCCCGGTCTTCAATCAACTTTTGCAGTGATCCATTCCTTTAATAGAGCTTTGTGCAGAGCCATTCAAAGTTTATACTTGAACTAATTGCTTATTTCTCTATGACCCTTTATTAAGAACCTTTGGGTATCAATTTTTATTTGCTCTGCCTCTTGGTTGTGCACAGTTTCCACAAGTGCACAACCAATTCTTGCTGTCCTGCAAAGATTAATATTCATCAACTAAAGAATCAAAATTGATGTCTTTATCAAGGTGCACTTATTTAGATTTGTTCTAAAGGATGGATTGTTCAGAAAGGAATCACCAGCATAAATAGCACAATTCTTAACTCCTGAAAGAAGCTGAAAGCTATGTTCAAGTTTTGTGTTATTCACTAACAAACATGGGAACACACCGCTCCCACATCAGCTGGATTAAGTCTGATCTGTTTCTACATGTTTAATTACTCTGACCTTCTACAACATGCTTCTCCCAAACACAGGAATGAAAACAGCCTAGAGACGCTGAGCACAGGGATTTTTATTGCCGTCTTCCATTGCTTGCTGCTTAGAAAAGATATTGGGAGGTAGGAATATTAAACTCATATCTACTATTATATTATACCATTAAGGTAAAAGCTTTTTAAGATTTGCTTTATAGCACTATAAATGCCCTTTAATTGACCCACCGTGATTTGTTTTTGGACACTTTGCAAAACATTTTAGAATAGTAAAGTGATTTATTACAACAGGCATTAACCAAATGAGAATAAATCTGTCAGTTTTTTTAGAATGACTTTAAAAAGGATAACGCACCTTTCCCAAAGTTCTAAATGATATCTATGTCAAGCTAATCAAATTGCTTCATTTACTTTCACTGAAGACTATGGATAATTCACATTATGCTAAAAAGATTTGCAAATTCATGGCAATCTAAAGCCCATCCAATCTTCTTCATAATCAGGCCTGTTAGAACTACTGTATCTATAATGAATGTGATGAATGAGAATATAAATAAAATTTAACAAGTCATTTTTAGCTTGCACATTTCAGTAAGCGCAATGTAATAATATGAGATTGTAAAGGAATGAGTTAAAAGATTATCTAGTGGTAGGTATGATGTAGTTCTGCTGAGAAACTATCTGCACTGTGCACTGTGTAAAATCCATGCTGTTCAATGTAATAAAGTGTGGACTTCACACTAAACTTGCAGGGGCCGTATTGTTTTCAGTAACAGCACCTCAGCAATTGGAAAGCAATTCTGAACCAGATTCCTTCTCTAGTCATGAGCCGTGGCATCGCTATGGTAAAACATTTGGGGCAAAGTGCCCCGAATGTTTTAGCATAACTTACCTGATACTGCTGCCCGAATCTCCTTTACCAGTAGTCCTTTGTGGCTGCATGATGACGTCACTGCGCACGCCAGTGCAATGATGTCATTGTGCCGGCTGCAAAGGACTGTTGGGAACATCGCTGCCTCTGCTTGTCTGGAATGAGGTCTGGCCTCAAGCAGCTCCACTGCACAACGGGTAAGTAATAGCCTTCCCTGTCCCCAGTATATGATGAAGTTGCCAGTTTGCTGCCATTGCAGGTGAAACTTACCTGGATCGTTCCAGCACTGCAGAGAGACTCCAACAAGGCTAAAAGCCTCCGATGCATCCCCAGTCCGATGCATCCCCAGTCCACTGTTCATGCATGTGCACACAGTGCAAAAGAATGGGAGGTAAGAGATAGTGCATAAAATAGAAATTTGTCAAATACACTGGACACACCCTTTAAGTACCTAGTAGGTGTGGTTTACTCATGTGCCCAGGAGTGCCCCAGATCTTCTCAGACCGTAGAGATGCCCCTGGTCATAAGGGAAGTAAACCTAATCAGATAGATAGATAGATAGATAGATAGATAGATAGATAGATAGATAGATAGATAGATAGATAGATAGTTTAGATAGATAGTTTAGATAGATAGTTTAGATAGATAGATAGATAGTTTAGATAGATAGTTTAGATAGATAGATAGATAGATAGATAGATAGATAGATAGATAGATAGATAGATAGATAGATAGATAGATAGTTTAGATAGATAGATAGATAGATAGTTTAGATAGATAGATAGATAGATAGATAGATAGATAGATAGATAGATAGATAGATAGATAGATAGATAGTTTAGATAGATATAAAAGAGAAAAAAAAAAAAATAAGTGTTCCATACAGAAATCAAACATTTGGTATAGCATGTGTTGGTATGTGTGCAGGAACAGCACTTGCAGCTCTTTCTCTCAAAACAGAAATTCTAAACTGGAGCAAGCTGTGGTCAAGGGAAAAAAGTTTTTTTTACCACAAAAAAGAAAAAGGAATGGGCACTAGGCCCACTTTTCTGATTTTAGGGTGTGAGCAGATCTAATCAGTGCTAATTACCTGCAAAAGTGAACTAATTCTTTAATACATTGATTGAAGACCAGGTTAAGAAGCTTGCCTTACCTTCGTTCTTCAGCCTTCTGTTCCTTTCTGTGGAGCCAGGAATGAAGATAGGAAAAACTTACCTTTCATGTGATCTTCCACTGTCACACTGAAATTCCTGACCACTTTTCTGTTCTGATTAACTATAGCGTGTATTATTACGCATGCACGCATAGTGAATCAGAAACAGGAAGCGGTCAGGACCTGTCAGCATGACAGTGGAGGATCACGTGAAAAGTAAATTGTTCTAACTTGTGTCCTGGCTCCACAGGCATATTTAAAGCACAGAAGGTAAGGTATATCTTAAGCTCCGGTTTCAATCAACTTTTGCAGTGATCTATTCCTTTAATAGAGTTTGTGCAGAGCCATTCAAAGTTTATACTTGAACTAATTGTTATTTCTCTATGACCCTATTAAGAACCTTGGGGATCAATTTTATTTGCTCTGCCTTGGTGTGCACAGTCCACAAGTGCACAACCAATTCTTGCTGTCTGCAAAGATTAATATTCATCAACTAAGAATCAAAATTGATGTCTTATCAAGGTGCACTTATTTAGAGTGTTATAAGGATGGATTGTTCAGAAAGGAATCACCAGCATAAATAGCACAATTCTTAACTCCTAAGAAGCTGAAAGCTTGTTCAAGTTTTGTGTTATTCACAACAAAACATGGGAACACACCGCTCCCACATCAGCTGGATTAAGTCTGATCTGTTTCTACATGTTTAATTACTCTGACCTTCTACAACATGCTTCTCCCAAACACAGGAATGAAAACAGCCTAGAGACGCTGAGCACAGGGATTTTTATTGCCGTCTTCCATTGCTTGCTGCTTAGAAAAGATATTGGGAGGTAGGAATATTAACTCTATATCTACTATTATATTATACATTAAGGTAAAAGTTTTAAGATTTGCTTTATAGCACTATAAATGCCCTTTAATTGACCACAGTGATTGTTTTTGGACACTTTGCAAAACATTAGAATAGTAAAGTGATTTATTACAACAGGCATTAACCAAATGAGAATAAATCTGTCAGTTTTTTTAGAATGACTTTAAAAAGGATAACGCACTTTCCCAAAGTTCTAAATGATATCTATGTCAAGTAATCAAATTGCTTCATTTACTTTCACTGAAGACTATGGATAATTCACATATGCTAAAAAGATTTGCAAATTCATGGCAATCTAAGCCCATCCAATCTTCTTCATATCAGGCCTGTTAGAACTACTGTATCTAAATGAATGTGATGAATGGAATATAAATAAAATTTAACAAGTCATTTTAGCTGCACATTTCAGTAAGCGCAATGTAATATATGAGATTGTAAAGGAATGAGTTAAAAGATTATTAGTGGTAGGTATGATGTAGTTCTGCTGAGAAACTATTGCACTGTGCACTGTGTAAAATCCATGCTGTTCAATGTAATAAAGTGTGGACTTCACACTAAACTTGCAGGGGCCGTATTGTTTTCAGTAACAGCACCTCAGCAATTGGAAAGCAATTCTGAACCAGATTCCTCTCTTAGTCATGAGCCGTGGCATCGCTATGGTAAAACATTGGGGCAAAGTGCCCCGATGTTAGCATAACTTACCTGATACTGCTGCCCGAATCTCCTTACCAGTAGTCCTTTGTGGCTGCATGATGACGTCACTGCGCACGCCAGTGGCAATGATGTATTGTGCCGGCTGCAAAGGACGTTGGGAACATCGCTGCCTCTGCTTGTCTGGAATGAGGTCTGGCCTCAAGCGCCTCACTGCACAAAGGGTAAGTAATAGCCTTCCCTGTCCCCAGTATATGATGAAGTTGCCAGTTTGCTGCCATTGCAGGTGAAACTTACCGGATCGTTCCAGCATGCAGAGAGACTCAACAAGGCTAAAAGCCTCCGATGCATCCCCAGTCGATGCATCCCCAGTCCACTGTTCATGCATGTGCACACAATGCAAAAGAATGGGAGGTAGAATAGTGCATAAAATAGAAATTTGTCAAATACACTGGACACACCCTTTAAGTACCTAGTAGTGTGGTTTACTATGTGCCCAGGAGTGCCCCAGATCTTCTAGACCGTAGAGATGCCCCTGGTCATAAGGGAAGTAAACTATCAGAGAGTGGATTAGATAGGGCACACCCACGAGGGGTAGTAATTAGAATAATCATTATACTATAGACACTAGTTAGTATAGATAAAAGGTATTTTTATTTGTGCAATGATAACCAACCCCAGGGGCAATAAAAAGTGCAAAAAAACATTAAAAACACTTCCTGTGTATCTCCTGATTCAATTTCAACATACTCATTATGATATACCGGTATACCCGTTCACTCAGTATTACCATACTCATTATGATATACCGGTATACCCGTTCACTCAGTATTACCATACTCATTATGATATACCGGTATACCCATTCACTCATTCACACACCTGCTGATGTTTGTAGTAAATGATTACACAAATAAAATCAATGATAGCAATTCTAACAGCAGTTAGTCTCATAGTATATTCAAGAAGTACATATCTAAATGCAGAGTAATAACATCTATATGGATACAATGAATATCACAACAATATAGACTGCACGCACATGTTCATTATTCTGCTAGAACCATAGATATATTAAACAGGTGGAGGCAAATAGGCAGTAAGACACTGACACATGGCAGATCCCCAGGCTAGAAAGATAGAGAATGAAAAATACTTAGCCCTTTAAATGACCAGACAGGAGCAGTTAAAATCAACAAAGAGCAGGACGCGTTTCGTCCGACCAGGACTTTCTCAACGAGGAAGTGACCAAGCACCACCCCATAGCCCCCTTTTTAAAGCCCGAGAGATACCTCCCCTAAGTTCTGAGGATCAATCTGCACACACAGCAAATAATGATTGGAACAATCTGCACACTAAGCACCCAGGGAACCTCCTACCTTAACCCATATGGGACTGATCTAGCTCTTAGTAGTCTCGGTGCCTCCGCCCCACGTGACCAAGCTCTAAGAGATCACAAAAATAACGTGACTACTGACACCGAGTTACAACGCTCCCATACTGCGTGGCCAAACAACAATGTATCCGCCCCCCTTGAAAGAGTCTCGCGGATCCCACAAGTCTACAGACTGAATAGCGTCAGCTCATACCCAGCATAGGCAAGTCTCGCGAGTACCGCGAGTCAAGTGGCGTCTGCGTTCCTAGGCAACATTGCGTAACCCCTTAATTTGTGTAGCTAGCTACTACAACCAGGCAACCAGCATAGGCAAGTCTCGCGAGTACCGCGAGTCAAGCGGCGTCTGCCCGTTCCTAGGCAACATTGCGTAACCCCTCTATTCGTGTAGCGTAACCCCTCTATTCGTGTAGCTAGCTACTACAACCAAACAACCATTATTCATAGTTAGGTGTGGGGGGAGGTATAGGTCTACAAACTGGCATCTCAGGCGATAGTGATAACAATGGCATATTTACATACTTATAACCACATAGAAGAACCAAATATCCAGTAAAGCACCAATGTCACCAAAAGGATATAATAAATCATTCATTGGCAGGGTATGTATATAATCAAAGAATAGTAAGCATACAACCAGATCCAGTAACTCATGAGATCTAAATGTGTAAACACCATAATCGGCCGCAGATACAGCCGGGATTAGAAATAATATCGCGGCTAACAAACAGGAAAAATACCATTATCGTAAATAAAGTAATTGCAAACATCAAGTCCAAGCGGAGTTCATCATTAGTAGAAAATTATAAACATCTCTGTTGCGCCACCCATTGTCCTTTTGTCAGATTTGTTATATAATTGTCAGCAGAGGGAGGTAGTGAAAAAACAGTCTGGTTCCAAAAGGACCAATGCATCATGGTAATAATTCAGGGATCAATCCATTTAGACAGTTCAATATTTGAAAAATAATATGAAGGGAATCCAAGATACAATTGCAGGGTAATTGAGTTGCAGATACAGGAGAATATCAATCATCCTCCAAAAGCATCCCAACCCTTTTGGGTCAAATGTACAGACATATAGTAATGCAGACAAACACGTCTCTCAGGTTTATCCAAAGGTGTACCGTACTTCCAATAGTCGACCCATCGAAGTGAGCACTTCCAGTGGGTATATCCATGGGTAAGACACAGAATCTGAATCAGACGTCGACCATCCCAGGCGAAGAACACAGCACAGGAATCCAAAATCCAAACATCGTCCATAAAGTCATAGATCCATCTCCACAAACGTAAGTGTATAGATACGCTCTGTAGATCATCCAACAGGTGCATATGTATCCGGACAACAGTTTCCTCCTAAGTAGAGAAAGTAATAAGGGGGGAGAGTTCATAATTCTAAATAAACGGAGTGAGGTCCCATTCACCATTAAGGCCCTCCGGACTCATAGTGCCCAGACAGAAGATCCACCTAGCTTCTTTTTTCAATAATGCCATCTCTGCATCTCCCTTCTAACCAGGTTAACATTGTCTATCACAGTACATTTAAGGGCTTTACCATCTCCACCATGCCTGCCTAAAAAGTGCTCTGCCACACTCGTCAGTGCCTTACCTGCCCATGCATCCCTTTGCGCATTCCTGATGTTAGAAAGAGGGAGCTAAGCCTCTCCTTTAACTTTGTCTTTGTCTTCCCTACATAAGAGAGGGGCAGGTGCATGACAACAGGTAGACAACCCCCTTGCTATTGCAATTAAAATATCTCGATGTTTTAAACATTTTATTGCACTTGCTATCATAAAAAGTGTTTCCCTGTATCATATAATCACAGAAATTACAATCTCCACACCTGGGTATGAGAGGGGGAGATGCAGAGATGGCATTATTGAAAAAAGAAGCTAGGTGGATCTTCTGTCTGGGCACTATGAGTCCGGAGGGCCTTAAGGTGAATGGGACCTCACTCCGTTTATAGAATTATGAATCTCCCCCCATTATTACTTTCTCTACTTAGGAGGAAACATGGTTGTCCGGATACATAGCTGACACTGTTGGATGATCTACAGAGCGTATCTATACACATTACGTTTGTGGAGATGGATCTATGGACTTTATGGACGATGTTTGGATTTTGGATTCCTGTGCTGTGTTCTTCGCCTGGGATGGTCGACGTCTGGATTCAGATTCTGTGTCTTACCCATGGATATACCCACTGGAAGTGCTCACTTCGATGGGTCGGACTATTGGAAGTACGGTACACCTTTGGATGAACCTGAGAGACGTGTTTGTCTGCATTACTATATGTCTGTACATTTGACCCAAAAGGGTTGGGATGCTTTTGGAGGATGATTGATATTCTCCTGTATCTGCAACTCATATACCCTGCAATTGTATCTTGGATTCCTTCCATATTATTTTTCAAATATTGAACTGTCCTAAATGGATATGATCCCTGGAATTATTTACCTGATGCATTGGTCCTTTGGAACACGACATGTTTTTCACTACCTCCCTCTGCTGACAATAATATATAACAAATCTGACAAAAGGACAATGGGGTGGCGCAAAGCAGAGTGTTTATATTTTCTACTAATGATGACTCCGCTTGGACTTGTGTTTGCAATTACTTTATTTACGATAATGGTATTTTTCCTGTTGTTCTAGCTGCGATATATTTCTAATCCCGGGCTGTATCTGCGGCCGATTTGGTGTTACACTTTAGATCTCATGAGTTACTGGGGATCTGGTTGTATGCTTACTATTCTTTGATTATATACATACCTGCCAATGAATAGATTATTATATCCTTTTGGTGACATTGGTGCTTACTGGATATTTGGTTCTTCATGGTTTATAAGTATGTAATATGCCATTGTTATCACTAACGCTGAGATGCCAGGTTGTAGAATAACCTCCCCCACACACTAAATATGAATAATGGTTGTTTGGTTGTAGTAGCTAGCTACACGAATAGGGGGATTACGCTACTATACCGGTATATCATAATGAGTATGGTAATACTGAGTGAATGGGTATACCGGTATATCATAATGAGTATGTTGAAATTGAATCAGGAGATACACAGGAAGTGTTTTTAATGTTTTTTTGCACTTTTTTATTGCCCTCTGGGGTTGGTTATCATTGCACAAATAAAAATACCTTTTATCTATACTAACTAGTGTCTATAGTATAATTGATTATTCTAATTACTACCCCTAATCGGGATGTGGTGGCAGAGAGTATATTGATATTTAGTAATATTAATTGTGTAGTATATCGTTTGTTCACCAAACCCACCGGGTCTGATCTGTCCCGTCCGCCTGTCGGTTGCTTGGAGTGTGTTTTCCGGTAACGGATAGGTGGTTGGGGCATTTTCGGCCCGGGGGTTTGTGACAGGTGGCAGTAGAGAAAATATGGATATGGATAGGAGGATGTTGGCAGTAGAGAAAGGGTGGATTGGGATAGGAGGAGGGTGGCAGTAGAGAAAGGATGGATTGGGATAGGAGGTGGTTGGCAGTAGAGAAAAGATGGATTGGGATAGGAGGAGGATAGCAGTAGAGAAAGAATGGATAGGTATAGGAGGGTAGCAGTAGAAAAAGGATGGATAGGAATAGGAGGTGGTTGGCAGTAGAGAAAGGATGGATTGGGATAGGAGGTGGTTGGCAGTAGAGAAAGGATGGATTGGGATAGGAGGAGGATAGCAGTAGAGAAAGAATGGATAGGTATAGGAGGGTAACAGTAGATAAAGGATGGATAGGGATAGGAGGAGGGTAGCAGTAGAGAGGATGGATAGGGATAGGAGGAGGATGGCAATAGAGAAAGTATGGATAGGTATAGGAGGAGGGTGGCAGTACAGAAAGGATGGATAGGGATAGGAGGAGGGTAGCAATAGAGAAAGGATGGATAGGGATAGAAGGAGGGTGGCAGTAGAGAAAGGATGGACAGGGATAGAAGGAGGGTAGCAACAAAGAAAGTATGGATAGGGATAGGAGGAGGGTGGCAGTGGAGAAAAGATGGATAGGGATAGGAAGGTAGCGAGTAGAGAAAGGATGGATAGGGATAGGAAGGTAGCAGTGGAGAAAAGATGGATAGGGATAGGAAGTATGCAGTGGAGAAAAGATGGTAGGGATAGGAGGAGGGTGGCAGTGGAGCAAAGATGGATAGGGATAGGAAGGTAGCATGGAGAAAAGATGGATATGGATAGGCATAGGAGGAGGGTAATAGAAGAGAAAGGATGGATAAGGATAGAAGAGGTGGGCAGTAGAAATGGATGGATTGGGATAGGAGGAGGGTAGCAGTCAAGAAAGGATGGATAGGGATAGTAGGAGGGTAGCAGTTGAGAAAGGATAATATAGAAAAGGATGAACAGGGATAATGACAGAACAAAGAAAGGGTGGATAGGGATAGGAGGAGGGTAGCAGTATAAAATGGATGGATTGGGATAGGAGGAGGGTAGCAGTCGAGAAAGGATGGATAGGGATAGAAGGAGGGTGGCAGTACAGAAAGGATGGATAGGGATAGAAGGAGGGTAGCAACAAAGAAAGGATGGATAGGGATAGGAGGATGGTGGCAGTGGAGAAAAGATGGATAGGAATAGGAAGGTAGCAGTAGAGAAAGGATGGATAGGGATAGGAGGAGGGTGGCAGGGGAGAAAAGATGGATAGGGATAGGAAGGTAGCAGTGGAGAAAAGATGGAGAGGGATAGGAAGGTAGCAGTGGAGAAAAGATGGATAGGGATAGGAGGAGGGTGGCAGTGGAGAAAAGATGGATAGGGATAGGAAGGTAGCAGTGGAGAAAGGATGGATAGGGATAGGAAGGTAGCAGTAGAGAAAGGATGGATAGGGATAGGAGGAGGGTAGCAGTAGAGAGGATGGATAGAGATAGAAGGAGGGTAACATTAGGAAAAGGACGGATAGGGGTAATGATGGAACAGAGAAAGGATGGCTAGGGATAGTAGGAGGGAGGCAGTGGAGAAAAGATGGATAGGGATAGGAAGGTAGCAGTAGAGAAAGGATGGATAGGGATAGGAAGGTAGCAGTAGAGAAAGGATGGATAGGGATAGGAGGAGGGTGGCAGTGGAGAAAAGATGGATATGGATAGGAGGAGGGTAGGGAAACCCAGTAACGGACCTGGGAACATGGAGTAGGAAGTGAAAATTGTCCATGTAAACTGCTGAAAGCTCATAGAGATAGAACCCAGAATGTTCTGCCCGTGTTAGTAGCTAGAACAGGGGGAACCTAGATATGCTAGATGGCACACAAGAGTTGGCTGCTACTTAACAGTTAATCCGCAACTCTCACCCACCCAGGAAGTTCAGCTGAAGAAAGTGCTTAGTGCCCATAGCCAGCTTTTCACTGGTAAACCAGGGCGGACTAATCTTGCAGTACCCAGGTGAATACAGGTAACCCATCCACCCCTCAGCAGTCGCCTATCGCTTCTCCCTGAGGTTCAAGCAGACATGAAAAGAGAGATAGAGGAGAGTTAGACTTAGGGTCATCCAGAAGTCCTGTAGCCCCTGGGCCGCCCCAGTTGTTCTAAGTCCCCAAAAAGACAAGACCACTAGATTCTGTGTAGACTATAGAACTTAAAACATTATAACCACCGATGCCTATCCCATGCCTCGCATCGATGAATTGTTAGATAAGCTGGCGGGCGAGGCATTCTGACAATCAGGGATCTGAGCAGGGGGTAAGTTGGCAAATCCCTCTGGCACCAGATGCGCAGAGAAAGTCGGCCTTTATCACACCATTCGGTCTCTTTGAATTTACAGTGATGCCGTTGGTATGAAAAACGTGCCAGCCAGTTTCGCCGGGCCGTAACATGACCTGCTGGAGGCCTCAAACTTCACCCTAGCATACCTGGACATTTGCGGTGTCAGTAACACATGGACGAACACCTCCATCACTTGTCGCAGTTCTAGAGACTGGCGCTGCCAATCTGACAGTTAAAACCAAGTAAGTGTCAGATTGCATGACAGAGTCAGTAATTGGGACACCGGGTGGGTGGCAACACCTCAGACCCGAAACGGAAGTGTTACGCCATTGTGGCATGGCCTCACCTATCACTAAGAAACAGGTTCAGGTCCTTTCTGGGTACATCCGGCTACTATAGGAATTTTGTTCCGCCCTATAGTACCCTGGCTAAGCCCCTGAATGACCACTAAGAAAAAACACCCCAGGTAGTTAACTGGACCCCAGAGTGTGAAGGGAGCGTTCCAGGCCTTGAAGCAAGCACTGATCAGTGCGCCTGTACTTCAAGCCCCGACTTCACGTCGTCGGTTTCCTTGTCCAGACCGACGCCTCAGATTTATGCTGGGCGCAGTCCTCAGCCAAGTACAACGAGAAGGCGACGAACACCCTGTTCTTTACCTGAGCCGAAAACTGTTACCCAGATAATGCATACTCTACCACTGAGAAGTGTCTAGCATAGTATGGGCCCTACAGAAACTGCAATCCTATCTGTACGTAGGACGTTTACCATTATTACCGACCATAACCCACTTAGCTTGTTGAAAATCGTACTGCGGGGAGCAATGGGGGACTTCATCGCTGGAGCCTATCGCTGCAGCAGTATGACTTCACCATCCAACATAAAGCAGGCAGCCGTCACCAGAATGCAGATGGTTGTCACGCTGCGGAGAACCTATCCAGGTCGCAACGAGCGCTAGTTTTTGTAAAACCAATCCCTATGCAACATCTATGGGGGGAGGTTGATGAACCAGGTGTACCCTGAAACGCATAGACAATATCTGAATTGCACCCCAATTTCAATTATTTCACCTACCAGTTGGCTGATCAAGCAGCATGGTACGCTTCCACATTGTTTTCACTACTTCTGGTAATCGCAGAGTTAATTCATGTTCAGTTGTAAGCTCTGAGCTTTCTTTCCCAAAGCCATGGCCATTTGGTGTTAATTAGCTGACTTAGCAGGAGGTCTGACTTCAAAGGGCAAGGTGTGAATTACAAACAAAGTCATAGACTGATAGACACCAAAACGCAGGGAATCTCCTAGTACAGAAACCACTGGCGATCAAGGTCATTCAATTCCCTAATAATCCAGGATGTAGAATTATTTCAGGTTTTTCATAAATACCCCAGTGTATCCACTAATTATTCTACATTTATAGATACCTGATATAATATCATAGCCCGAGCCAAACTTGGGATATATCCTTCTTAGGTCTAGGATACCCCAGATATGTCGTATTTGGTCTTGTTCTTTGGGAAAAATTAGTTATGACCATCATGATATTATTTTGAATGTGACATGTATGGTTCACCGGATTATGGACTGGGGGGAATTTGATATTTTACAATTCCCTCCAAAACTAGAAACCTTCAGGGGCAGAACCAAGTCCACCCTCTAGGGACCAGACCCCCCCATTTTCTGGTACAGGATAAAAATGGAACTGGGTCTCATCACAAGGAGTCTGTCATAACATCTACAGAACATCTCACTAACATCTAGCCACCGGACGAACCATATTGGCTTACAGCAGGACTGTCATTTGGACTATTATTTTCCCATAAACTGGATTAACAAGTTCTGGCTCTCTCATGGACTATTCAGATGCCATTTATCCTTAAGTATTCCTTCTTTACCCTCACTTTGTGTTACCACCGCTTTATGTTCAGTGATTTATTTTATTTTTCTTTATATTTTTATGCACTATTTTAACAACTTTTAATAATGATATAAAATCATTTATAGGCTATTGTCCTATTCTAAGTATAATCCCAAAACAAACCTGTGTCTTCGAAGTACGCTACTAGAAGAATATTGTGTAGGTATATAGAGATACTGTATAACTGTGTATAGAATATTAGGGGTGAATAACCAATTTTCTTACAGGTGTTAGAAGTAGGGGTGTGATATCCCCATATAGGTAACGGTCTTCCGCTGTTTAATCGGGATTGGGTAAAAAGAAACCAGTATAAAGCCCGCACTACTGCAAATATAGGGGTAACCTATATCCCCAATAGACTAGGATGCTCCTTCCACACAATAAGTGATAATCAAGTACAGAGAAAACAGCTTGGATTAGATAGGGCACACCCACGCAGGGGTTAATTAGAATAATCAATTATACTATAGACACTAGTTAGTATAGATAAAGGTATTTTTATTTGTGCAATGATACCAACCCCCAGGGCAATAAAGGGTGCAAAAAAACATTAAAAACACTTCTGTGTATCTCCTGATTCAATTTCAACATACTCATTATGATATACCGGTATACCCGTTCACTCAGTCATTACCATACTCATTATGATATACCGGTATACCCTTCACTCAGTATTACCATACTCATTATGAATATACCGGTATACCCATTCACTCAGTTCACACACCTGCTGATGTTTGTAGTAATGATTACACAAATACAATCAATGATAGCATTCTAACAGCAGTTAGTCCATAAGTATTTCAATAGAAGTACTATCTAAATGCAGAGTAATAACATCTATATGGATACAATGAATATCACAACATATAGCACTGCACCACATGTTCATTATTCTGCTAGAACCATAGATATATTAAACAGTGTGAGGCAAATAGGCATAAGACACTGACACATGGCAGATCCCCAGGCTAGAAGATAGAGAAATGAAAATACTTAGCCCTTTACAATGACCGACAGGAGCAGTTAATCACACAAGAGCAGGACGCGTTTCGTCCGACCATGGACTTTCTCAACTGAGGAGTGACAAGCACCACCCACTAGCCCCCTTTTTAAAGCCCGAGAGATACCCTCCCCTAAGTTCTGATAGATCAATCTGCACACACCAGCAAATAATGATTGGAACAATCTGCACACTAAGCACCCAGGGAACCTCCTACCTTAACCCAGATGGACTGATCTAGCTCTTAGTAGTCTCGGTGCCCTCCGCCCACTTGACCAAGCTCTAAGAGTCACAAAAATAACGTGACTACTGACAACCGAGTTACAACGCTCCCATACTGCGTGGCCAAACAACAATGTATCCGCCCCCTTGAAGAGTCTCGCATCCCACCAAGTCTACAGACTGATAGCGTCAGCTCATACCCAGCATAGGCAAGTCTCGCGAGTACCGCGAGTCAAGTGGCGTCTGCCCGTTCCAGGCAACATTGCGTAACCCCTTAATTTGTGTAGCTAGCTACTACAACCAGGCAACCAGCATAGGCAAGTCTGCGAGTACCGCGAGTCAAGCGGCGTCGCCCGTTCCTAGGCAACATTGCGTAACCCCTATTTCGTGTAGCGTAACCCCTCTATCGTGTAGCTGCTACTACAACCAAACAACCATTATTCAATAGTTAGTGTTGGGGGAGGTAGAGTCTACAAACTGGCATCTCAGGCGTATAGTGATAACAATGCATATTACATCTCTTATACCACATAGAAAAACAATATCCAGTAAAGCACCAATGTCACCAAAGGATATAATAAATCTATTCATTGGCAGGTATGTATATAATCAAAGAATAGTAAGCATACAACCAGATCCCCCAGTAACTCATGAGATCTAATTGTGTAAACACCATAATCGGCCGCAATAGCCCCGGATTAGAATAATATCGCGGCTAGAACACAGAAAAATACCATTATCGTAAATAAAGTAATTGCAAACATCAAGTCCAAGCGGGTTCATCATAGTAGAAATATATAACCATCTCTGTTGCGCCACCCATTGTCCTTTTGTCAGATTTGTTATATTTATTGTCAGCAGAGGAGGTAGTGAAAAAACATGTCCTGGTTCCAAAGACCAATGCATCATGTGTAATATTCCAGGGCTCATATCCATTTAGACAGTTCAATATTTGAAAAATAATATGAAAGGGAATCCAAGAACAATGGCAGGGTATATGAGTTGCAGATACAGGAGAATATCAATCATCCTCCAAAGCATCCCAACCCTTTTGGGTCAAATGTCAGACATATAGTAATGCAGACAAACACGTCTCTCAGGTTTAATCCAAGGTGTACCGTACTTCCATATTCCGACCCATCGAAGTGAGCACTTCCAGTGGGTATATCCATTGAAACACAGAATCTGAACTCCAGACGTCGACCATCCCGGCGAAGAACACATCACAGGAATCCAAAATCCAAACATCGTCCATAAAGTCCTAGATCCATCTCCACAAACGTAATGTGTATAGATACGCTCTGTAGATCATCAACAGTGCATATGTATCCGGACAACCATGTTTCCTCCTAAGTAGAGAAAGTAAAATGGGGGGAGAGTCTAATTCTAAATAAACGGAGTGAGGTCCCATTCACCATTAAGGCCCTCCGGACTCATAGTGCCCCAGACAGAAGATCCACCTAGCTTCTTTTTCAATAATGCCATCTCTGCATCTCCCCCTCTCATACCCAGTTAACATGTCTATCACAGTACATTAAGGGCTTTACCATCTCCACCATGCCTGCCCTAAAAAGTGCTCTGCCACACTCGTCAGTGCTTACCTGCCATGCATCCCTTTGCCATTCCTGATGTTAAAGATGGGAGCTAGCCTCTCCTTTAACTTCTTCTTTGTCTTCCCTACATAAAGAGAGGGCAGGGCATGACCAACAGGTAGACAAACCCCTTGCTATTGCAATTAAAATATCTCGATGTTTTTAAACATTTTATTGCACTTGCTATCATAAAAAGTGTTTCCGGTATCTATAATACACAGAATTCAATCTCCACACCTGGGTATGAGAGGGGAGATGCAGAGATGGCATTATTGAAAAAGAAGCTAGGTGGATCTTCTGTCTGGGCACTATGAGTCCGGAGGGCCTAATGGTGAATGGGACCTCACTCCGTTTATTTAGAATTATGAACTCTCCCCCATTATTACTTTCTCTACTTAGGAGAACATGGTTGTCCGGATACATATGCACCTGTTGGATGATCTACAGAGCGTTCTATACACATTACGTTGTGGAGATGGATCTATGGACTTTATGGACGATGTTTGGAATTTTGGATTCCTGTTGCTGTGTCTTCGCCTGGGATGGTCGACGTCTGGATTCAGATTCTGTGTCTTACCCATGGATTACCCACTGGAAGTGCTCACTTCGATGGGTCGGACTATTGGAAGTACGGTACCCTTGGATGAACCTGAGAGACGTTTTTGTCTGCATTCTATATTGTCTGTACATTTGACCCAAAAGGTTGGGATGCTTTGGAGGATGATTGATATTCTCCTGTATCTGCAACTCATTACCCTGCAATTGTATCTTGGATCCCTTCCATATTATTTTTCAAATATTGAACTGTCTAAATGGATATGATCCCTGGAATTATTTACCATGAATGCATTGTCCTTTTGGAACCAGACATGTTTTTCACTACCTCCCTCTGCTACAATAATATAACAAATCTGACAAAGGACAATGGGTGGCGCAACAGAGATGTTTATATATTTTCACTAATGAGAATCCGCTTGGACTTGATGTTTGCAATACTTTATTTACGATAATGGTATTTTTTCCTGTTGTTCTAGCTGCGATATTTTTCTAATCCCGGGCTGTATCTGCGGCCGATTATGGTGTTTACCATTTAGATCTCATGAGTTACTGGGGATCTGGTTGTATGCTATACTATCTTTGATTATTACATACCTGCCAATGAATAGATTTTATATATCCTTTTGGTGAAATTGGTGCTTTACTGGATATTTGGTCTTCTATGTGGTTAAAGTATGTAAATATGCCATTGTTATCACTATACGCTGAGATGCCAGTTTGTAGACCTATACCTCCCCCCACACTAACTATAATAAGGGTTGTTTGGTTGTAGTAGCTAGCTACCGAATAGAGGGGTTACGACCACAATAGAGGGTTACGCAATGTTGCCTAGGAACGGGCAGACGCCGCTTGACTCGGGTAGCGCAGACTTGCCTATGCTGGTTGCCTGGTTGTAGTAGCTACAAGCTACACGAATTAAGGGTTACGCAATGTTGCCTAGGAACGGGCAGACGCCACTTGCCTCGCGGTACTCGCGAGACTTGCTATGCTGGGTATGAGCTGACGCTATTCAGTCTGTAGACTTGTGGGATCCGCGAGACTCTTTCAAGGGGGGCGGATACATTGTTTGTTGGCCACGCAGTATGGGAGCGTTGTAACTCGGTGTCAGTATCACGTTATTTTGTGATCTCTTAGAGCTTGGTCACTTGGGGCGGAGGCCCCGAGACTACTAAGAGCTAGATCAGTCCATATGGGTAAGGTTGGAGGTTCCCTGTTGCTTAGTGTGCAGATTGTTCAATCATTATTTGCTGTGTGTGCAGATTGATCCTATCAGAACTTAGGGGAGGTATCTCTCTGGCTTTAAAAAGGGGGCTATGGGGTGTGCTTGGTCACTTCCTCTTGAGAAGTCCTGGTCGGACAACGCGTCCTGCTCTTTGTTGATTTTAACTGCTCTGTGCTCCTGTCTGGTCATTTAAAGGGCTAAGTTTTTCATTCTCTATCTTTCTAGCCTGGGGATCTGCCTGTGTCAGTGTCTTACTGCCTATTTGCCTCCACCTGTTTAATATTCTATGGTTCTAGCAGAATAATGAACATGTGCGTGCAGTGCTATATTGTTGTGAATATCATTGTATCCTATAGATGTTATTACTCTGCATTTAGATATGTACTTCTATTGCATAATACTTATGAGACTAACTGCTGTTAGAATTGCTATAATTGATGTATTTGTGTAATCATTACTACAAACATCAGCAGGTGTGTGAATGACTGAATGGGTAACCGGTATACTAATGAGTTATGGTAATACTGAGTGAACGGTATACCGGTATATAATGAGTATGTATACTGAGTGAACGGGTATACCGGTAATCATAATGAGTATGGTATACTGAGTGAACGGGTTATCCCGGTATATCAAATGAGTATGGTAATACTGAGTGAACGGGTATACCGTATATCATAATGAGTATGGTAATACTGAGTGAACGGGATACCGGTATAGATCATATGAGTGGTATACTGAGTGAACGGGTATACGGTATATCATAATGAGTTATGGTATACTGAGTGAACGGGTATACCGGTATATCATAATGAGTATGGTAATACTGAGTGAACGGGTATACCGTATATACTAATGAGTATGGTATACTGAGTGAACGGGTATACCGGTATATCATAATGAGTATGGTAATACTGGATTGTAACGGGTATACCGGTATATCATAATGAGTATGGTAAACTGAGTGAATGGGTATACCGGTATATCATAATGAGTATGTTGAAATGAATCAGGAGATACCAGGAAGTGTTTTTTAATGTTTTTTTTGCACTTTTTATTGCCCTCTGGGGTTGGTTATCATTGCACAATAAAATACCTTTTATCTATACTAACTAGTGTCTATTATAATTGATTATTCTAATTACTACCCCTAATCGGGATGTGGTGGCAGAGAGTATATTGATATTTAGTAATATAATTGTGTAGTATATCGTTGTCACCAAACCCACCGTTCTGATCTGTCCCGTCCGCCTGTCGGTTGCTTGGAGTGTGTTTCCGTAACGGATGTGGTGGGGGCATTTTCGGCCCGGGGGTTTGTTACAGGTGGCAGTAGAGAGAATATGGATATGGATAGGAGGATGTTGGCAGTAGAGAAAGGGTGGATTGGTATGGAGGGATGGTGGCAGTAGAGAAAGGATGGATTGGGATAGGAGGGGGTTGATAGAGAAAAGATGGATTGGATAGGAGGAGGATAGCCGTAGAGAAAGAATGGATAGGTATAGGAGGGTAGCAGTAGAAAAAGGATGGATAGGAATAGGATGGTGTTGGCAGTAGAGAAAGGATGGATTGGGATAGGAGGTGGTTGGCAGTAGAGAAGGATGGATTGGGATAGGAGGAGGATAGCAGTAGAGAAAGAATGGATAGGTATAGGAGGGTACAGTAGATAAAGGATGGATAGGATAGAGGAGGGTAGCAGTAGAGAGGATGGATAGGGATAGGAGGAGATGGCAATAGAAAAGTATGGATAGGTTATAGAGAGGGTGGCAGTACAGAAAGATGGATAGGGATAGGAGGAGGTAGCATTAAGAAAGGATGGTAGGATAGAAGGAGGGTGGCAGTAGAGAAATGGACAGGGATAAGGAGGGTAGCAACAAAGAAAGTTGGATAGGGATAGGAGAGGGTGGCAGTGGAGAAAGATGGATAGGGATAGGAAGGTAGCGAGTAGAGAAAGGATGGATAGGGATAGGAGAGGGAGTGGCGGGAGAAAAATGGATAGGGATAGGAAGTAGCAGTGGAGAAAAGATGGATAGGGATAGGAGGAGGGTGGCAGTGGAGCAAAGATGGATAGGGATAGGAAGGTAGCAGTGGAGAAAAGATGGATAGGGATAGGCATAGGAGGAGGGTAATAGAAGAGAAAGGATGGATAAGGATAGGAGAGGGGTGGCAGTAGAAAATGGATGGATTGGGATAGGAGGAGGGTAGCAGTCAAAAAGGATGGATAGGGATAGTAGGAGGGTAGCAGTTGAGAAAGGATAATAGTAGAAAAAGGATGAACAGGGATAATGACAGAACAAAGAAAGGGTGATAGGATAGGAGGAGGTAGCAGTATAAAATGGATGGATTGGGCAGTGGAAGGAGGGTAGCAGTTCGAGAAAGGATGGATAGGTATAGAGGAGGGTGGCAGTACAGAAAGGATGGATAGGATATAAGAGGTGCTACAAAGGATGAGGATGAAGGGTAGCAACAAAGAAAGGATGGATAGGGATAGGATGGATGGTGGCAGTGGAGAAAGATGGATAGGAATAGGAGGTAGCAGTAGAGAAAGTTTGATAGTAGGGATAGGAGGAGGGTGGCAGGGGAGAAAAGATGGATAGGGATAGGAAGGTAGGCAGTGGAGAAAAGATGGATAAGGATAGTAGAAGGTAGCATTGGAGAAAGATGTATAGGGATAGGAGGAGGGTGGCAGTGGAGAAAAGATGGATAGGGATAGGAAGGTACAGTGGAGAGGGATGGATGGGATAGTAGGGGGGGCAGTGGAGAAAAGATGGAATGCATGAGAGGGTAACCAGAGAAGGATGGATAGAGATAGAAGGAGGGTACCTTAGGAAAGGACGGATAGGTAATGATGGTAACAGAAAGGATGGCTAGGGATAGTAGTAGGAGGCAGTTGGATGAAAGATGGATATGATATATTTAGCATGTAGAGCAAAGGAATGGATGGGGATAGAAGTGTAGCTGTACTCTGATAGTTTACTTCCCTTATGACCAGGGGCATCTCTAACGGTCTGAGAAGATCGGGGCACTCCTGGGCACATGAGTAAACCACACTACTAGGTACTTAAAGGGTGTGTCCAGTGTATTTGACAAATTTCTATTTATGCACTATTCTTACCTCCCATTCTTTTGCACTGTGTGCACATGCATGAACAGTGGACTGGGATGCATCGACTGGGGATGCATCGGAGGCTTTTAGCCTTGTTGGAGTCTCTCTGCATTGCTGGAACGATCCAGGTAAGTTTCACCTGCAATGGCAGCAAACTGGCAACTTCATCATATACTGGGGACAGGGAAGGCTATTACTTACCCTTGTGCAGTGAGGCGCTTGAGGCCAGACCTCATTCCAGACAAGCAGAGGCAGCGATGTTCCCAACCGTCCTTTTGCAGCCGGCACAATACATCATTGCACTGGCGTGCGCAGTGACGTCATCATGCAGCCACAAAGGACTACTGTAAGGAGATTCGGGCAGCAGTATCAGGTAAGTTATGCTAAAACATTCGGGGCACTTTGCCCCAAATGTTTTACCATAGCGATGCCACGGCTCATGACTAAGAGAGGAATCTGGTTCAGAATTGCTTTCCAATTGCTGAGGTGCTGTTACTGAAACAATACGGCCCCTGCAAGTTTAGTGTGAAGTCCACACTTTATTACATTGAACAGCATGGATTTTACACAGTGCACAGTGCATAGTTTCTCACAGAACTACATCATACCTACCACTAATAATCTTTAACTCATTCCTTTACAATCTCATATATTCATTGCGCTTACTGAAATGTGGCAAGCTAAAATGACTTGTTAAATTTTATTTATATTCTCATTCATCACATTCATTATAGATACAGTAGTTCTAACAGGCCTGATTATGAAGAAGATTGGATGGGCTTAGATTGCCATGAATTGCAATCTTTTTAGCATAATGTGAATTATCCATAGTCTTCAGTGAAAGTAAATGAAGCAATTTGATTAGCTTGACATAGATATCATTTAGAACTTTGGAAAGGTGCGTTATCCTTTTTAAAGTCATTCTAAAAAATGACAGATTTATTCTCATTTGGTTAATGCCTGTTTGTAATAAATCACTTTACTATTCTAAAATGTTTTGCAAAGTGTCCAAAAACAATCACGGTGGTCAATTAAAGGGCATTTATATGCTATAAAGCAATCTTAAAAGCTTTTACCTTATGTATAATATAATAGTAGATATGAGTTTAATATTCCTACCTCCCAATATCTTTTTCTAAGCAGCAAGCAATGGAAGACGGCAATAAAAATCCCTGTGCTCAGCGTCTCTAGGCTTTTTCATTCCTGTGTTTGGGAGAAGCATGTTGTAGAAGGTCAGAGTAATTAAACATGTAGAAACAGATCAGACTTAATCCAGCTGATGTGGGAGCGGTGTGTTCCCATTTTTGTTAGTGAATAACACAAAACTTGAACATAGCTTTCAGCTTCTTTCAGAGTTAAGAATTGTGCTATTTATGCTGGTGATCCTTTCTGAACAATCCATCCTTTAGAACAAATCTAAATAAGTGCACCTTGATAAAGACATCAATTTTGATTCTTTAGTTTGATGATATTAATCTTTGCAAGACAGCAAGAATTGGTTGTGCACTTGTGGAACTGTGCACAACCAAGGCAGAGCAAATAAAAATTGATACCCAAAGGTTCTTAATAGGGTCATAGAGAAATAAGCAATTAGTTCAAGTATAAACTTTGAATGGCTCTGCACAAACTCTATTAAAGAATAGATCACGCAAAAGTTGATTGAAGACCGGAGCTTAAGAGATATCCTTACCTTCTGTGCTTTAAATTAATGCCTGTGGGCCAGGAACAAAGTTAGAACCAATTTACTTTTCACGTGATCCTCCACTGTCATGCTGACAGGTCCTGACCGCTTCCTGGTTCTGATTCACTATAGCGTGCATGTCGTAATAATACACGCTATAGTTAATCAGAACAGCAAAAGTGGTCAGGAATTTCAGTGTGACAGTGGAAGATCACATGAAAGGTAAGTTTTTCCTATCTTCATTCCTGGCTCCACAGAAGGAACAGAAGGCTGAGAACAGAAGGTAAGGCAAGCTTCTTAACCTGGTCTTCAATCAATGTATTAAAGAATTAGTTCACTTTTGCAGTAATTAGCACTGATTAGATCTGCTCACCACCTTAACATCAGAAAATGGGCCTAGTGGCCCATTCCTTTTTCTTTTTTGTGGTAAAAAAAACTTTTTTTCCCTTGACCACAGCTTGCTCCAGTTTAGAATTTCTGTTTTGAGAGAAAGAGCTGCAAGTGCTGTTCCTGCACACATACCAACACATGCTATCAATGTTTGATTTCTGTATGGAAACACTTTTTTTTTTTTTTTCTCTTTTATTAGGTGTAAAACATTGTAAAATGTATTTTTCCTTAAAGGGTATGTCTACCCTCCAAAATATTTTTTTATATTTGGTTGGCAACTCCCCAAAAGCTTGACCTCACAAGGTGTATAAAATCCAAAGATGCTTCCAACAGTACTTACCCAGCCTCCTTTCCCCCGCATCTCTGCTTGCTCCCTGTCCGAGCACAGAAGAAAGTTAGGGGCCAGACTGGCAGAGTCTCCTGTGATTAGCTCAGACGCGATGAGTAAGTACTGAAAGTAAGTACTGGAAGAAGCATTTTTGGATTTTATAAACCTGCAAGGTCGAGGTTTTGGGGGGTTGCCAACAATTGAAAAGGTTTTTTAGAGGGGTGGACATACCCTTTAAAAGTTATTATCAAGTGATATATTTTCAGTCATAATTTGTTAATTTAGCTATCATAATTTAAAAGGGAATGTCCACCCCCCAAATAATATTCATGTTATGTAGAGAACCCCTCTAAAGCCCTTAAACCATAGTATTCACACTGCCCAATATTTTTCCTGTGTCCGAGCACGGAAGCAAGTAAAAGGGCCGGACCGGCAGTGTCTCCTGTGATTAGCTGAGATGCGATGGGGTAAGTACTGGAATAAGTACTGGAAGAAGCATTTTTGATTTTATAAACCTTGCAGGTCGAGGTTTTGGGGGTTGCCAACCAATATAAAAAGTTTTTTTTGGGGGGGTGGGCATACCCTTTAAAAGTTATTACCAAGTGATATAATTTCAGTCATAATTTGTTAATTTAGCTATCATAATTGGAATGTCCAGCCTCCAAATAATATTTCATGTTTATGTAGAAACCCCTCTAAAGCCCTGAAACCATAGTATTCACACTGCCCAATACTTATTCATGATTTAATGTTACTAGGCTGCCTTTTCACAAAGTTTATTAGTTAAAGCAAAAGTTTAGTATAGTCTATTGTTTACAGGTTTATTCCACTAACACTATATGCATTAGTAAATTAGTGTAATGCCAGCTATCAAAGGCTAAAGGGACATAAAAGAATAACTTTGCACGTCTCTGTATGCTATTAAGGAAAAGAGAAAATGGGATGGTATTGGTATTTATAAAGGAGTAATATTCTAAATCCCAATATCTCTTTTCATTGCTCATATTGTGTTCATAATAGCAAACATTAACAGTTATTTAAAACCACTGCATTATTTTACAACTGTAAAAATATCAATACCATACATATTTTACCGCCATGTAGATTTCCCTGTTGGCTTTCATTGTACTAATTTTAGGCATTAATATAAAGGAAGGCAAAGAGTAAAGGACACACTACTTCAGTGAATATTTCTTATTTGTGCAAAAACAACAGCATTGCTGTTGTTTTTGCACAAATAAAGAAATATTCACTGAAGTAGTGTGCTCCTCTACTCTTTGCCTTGCTTGGTGATATTGAAGCCCTGGGAGTAGGGGGCTTAGAGGACTGCACCTACCAACTTGCTGGCTAAAGAGCCAACACGGTGTGCCGTGTACATCTGAACTGTCATTAATATAAAGAGCATGTCCACCCCCAAAACTAAAATTTAACCCACTACTGGCCCCATGTGGTAGTGTAATAAATCTTATCTTACTTCCCTGCTCCAAATGGCTGCCCTGCAATGTTCCCCCAAATTCCCAAAAACTGTCCATATAGGACTCTGCCTCCCGTCTCTCCTCCAGGAGAATTTGCCATGCACACTGCAGCCTCCCTCTCCCTCCCTCTCCCACCCATTTTGGTCTCCCTCCCCCTGGTGTAAAACTCATTTGTCATATTGTAGGACTCCCTCCCCCAGCCCCAACTGCATTATATTATCTTTCCTTTCCATTCTGAAAACAGGCAGTTGCGTCTGTGATTGGCTGCCTCTGCCAATCACAGATACGGCTGCCAGTCCGGCTCCCTGCTTGCAGTCCCTGTGCAGTTTCAGGATAGAGGAAATGTAATAAAGATCGAGGGAGTTTCTGGAGATAATAATAATGCGGTTAGGGCTGGGGGGAGGAAGCCCTACACATATGAGTTTTTTTTAAAAAAGGGTGGACATGCCCTTTAATGCTATATGATAAAAAGCATTTATTTTTTAGTTTTTTCTTATATATGATGACTATGTAAAGTACCTTTGGTTTTAAGAAGTCTCTGTTACATTTTATTTTGACTTACCTCACAATCTACTGGCTATTATGTGTCAAATGGATAAATTTTAAAAAACGTGATAACAAAGGTAATGTATGTATTAAGAGTAGGGTTTAAACCCGGTCCCAATTCAAAACTGAGTACTTTACCAATATTTAATACCGATTATTAAATAATGGTATTCAAAAATTGGTATTTAATATCTGGCTACCGTTGACTTCTATTAGATTTTCAATCCTTTAAAAAAAATGATTGGCTTTATTTGATAACATACGGTAGCATGACATAAATCCTGATCATTTGTAAAAAAAAAAAAAAAAAAAAAAACCAACACATTTTGGGAGGTATTGTAACTTTAAATAGCAGGGTAAGTTGTGACTTACATTGCACAAACAGAATGCAGCTATGATTCTCCCCCTCCCATCTAACTGGCAATTAATTGAGAACACACTCTAACTCCTCTCCTTCCACACATTTCCTATACCTGCTTGTTCCTGGTTGTTGTTGTTGTTTTGTTTTGTTTTTTTTGGGGGGGGGGAGTTCCCCATTGTAAGTTTCCAGTTGAGGGAGCTTGAAGAGAAGAAAGTAGAGCTGTGATACCTTTATTGGCTAACTAGATAAAAAAATTACAAGCTTTCGGGAGTCCTACCCCCCTTCATAGGGATGTTACAAAGAACTGATAAATGGCAAACTTACATACAATAGGGACAGTAAACATGAAACAAATTAAACAGATGAACAGGTACAGAAACAGACTCAGGAGGGTGGGGGAAAAACCGTATGGGGGGTGTAAAATGGGCTCAAGTAGATAGCTGTAATAATGTGAGAACAGTGTCATTTGAATGGAAAGTGTACTTTGAAATGTATTACAGTACAAGACAGTATCCTGTCTTATTTATGGCTAACACTGTACAAACCTCAACTGGAACTTTGAAGGTGACTGAACCACAAGGCAAAGTAGCCACTAGCCAGGTTAGTGTGTGGTTGATGAGAGCTGCAGCTGGAGATGATGATGGGACACAGACCACAAGGTGTTCACTTTTATTTCCAGCAAGTTATGTTTTTTTTAATCCCTTAAACTACTGGAGCCTCTGTTATATGTCACAGTGTCAGCCCTGCACAGGGCCGTCTCTATGCTTTTTGGCACCTGAAAAAAATGTCGTGCCAACGGAGGGGTATAGTTTTATACTGACATGGGAGGCTTTATTCACATGACTGGTAAATAATACCTACAAAAAACTGTTAAATGATGCCCACAATGACTCGTATTAAATGCCCACAATGACTGGTAAATGATGCCTAATATTGATTTTTGATCTGCTGGGCTGTCAAACATTGATTTTAGATCTGCAGGGCTGACAACACTGTTTTTTTGATCTGCTGGGCAGACAAATATTGATTTTGATATGCAGGACTTACAAACATGATTTTTGATCTGCCGGCTGGCAAACATTGTTTTTTGTTCTGCAGGGCTAATAACACTGATTTTTGATTTGTGGGGCTAACAACATTGATTTTTAATCTGCAGGGCTGACAACATAGATTTTGATCTGCAGGGCTGACAAATATTGATTTTTGATCTGCAGGGGTGTCTCTCTATGAGGCAATATGAGCAAAATGCTCAGGGCGCACCCCTGCCTAATGTCAGAGAGGCGGCAGGCAGAGCTCACTTTTTTTTAGAAAAGTGGCAGCAAGCAGAAGAAAATAAACATAGCATCTAGCAGTACATAGGGGCAGCATTCAGAAGTTTGTCTCAGTGGCAAAAATCCCAAAGACACCCCTTTTGGGTAGGAGTAAACTGAAAGAGTTATCATCCATATACAAATGAGTTTTACAATGCTTACAGACCCTAGTTTACACCAATAGTCCCCTGTGTGACAGAGTATCCATAGTAACATAGTAACATGTAATTGAGGTTAATCAGACATCGTCCATCAAGTCCAACCTATTCACTTTTTTTAACCCTTCCTAACAGTTGATCCAGAGGAAGGCAAAAAAAACCAACAAAAAAAAAGGGAGGGGGGGGGGGATTCCTTCCTACTCCAAACGGCATCATCCCTGGATCAGCCAATCTAAAGTATGAATTAATACCAGTAATTCTCAATATTTTTTAGTTTTAGAAAGTATCTAGCCCTTTTTAAAGCTATTCAATGAACTTGCCATACCACAAAGCTTGAGCAAATGATATTACATCTTAAGCTTTTTTTTTAAGCTTGAATTCCACTCAAGGTAATGCACCTAAGATATGCAATCTAACGAACAATCACATACAACTTTCAGCTGATTAAGATGAATTTATCAAAACAGTCGAAAAAAATTACCCATACACTTACTTATATACTTATTTCTTCATAAAAATTTAGCAAGCTTGTTGAACAAGATCTAGTAATCTATGATCATTACTCCTTATAAGGTCAGTCCTTGAGACATTGGGCCATATTTATAAAGCTGCGGTATCACTTTTTAGCAGTACCGCACCTTTAACGATCGGTAAAACGATCATTAAACCGATCGGAAATCTCCAATTGTTATTTAATGGTACTGTAATTATTTAATTCGTTATCGTAGATTTACCATCCCCATAGAATACCATTGCGGTAGTTTACTACCGCACGGTATTCTACAACCGAAGTTCGTTAATTACCTAACGTTCGGTCGTAAATGTACGATCGCAAATTTACGACATCGATCATAAATTAACTAACCCGCGGTATCGCTAATAAGCATAAATATAAATACGGCCCATAATGCAGAATATGGTCCCATAACAAACTATTAAAGTATCTTCTCTATGACTGAGTTTAAACTTGCAGGTCTATAAAAATTAGGCTGTGAATTTATAGTTTTTTTAAATAATTATATGAGTCTTTTTTGTCTAGTCCAAAGGCACATTTCCAAAAAAAAAGTGAATCTGATAACATACAAAACAATGGACTAGATAAAACTAGACTAGGGGGTGTATTTTATCAGATCTAGGAATTTTCTTCTATTGTGACATTTGCCTTATTGTTTCTGTTTCATATTCTCTATAACTTATGTGCATCAAAGGAGAGGGTAAATGATTTAGTATATTTTGCCTCTGATATTCTCTTTAACTCTTTTTGCCCCATTATTTAATGTACCACATTATCTATGCTGGTGTTTTATTCAACTATGGCTCTAATTTACATTTCAAAGTGTACTGTTAGATATTTTGTTTCAGGAATATACCCCAAACTGCTTATTAAAAATACAATGAATCATATCAGTCATCATGGCATTTCTATGGAAAAAAATAAAATTTAACTGCCAAACAAGTCATTTTATAAAGGGAATAAATGTTTTCAAAAACTTGGAAAAAGCCCAAAATGTCACAAAAATTATAATTACATTTGTTGACAAACTTCTTAAGCTGAAATACAATACAAACATATTTGTAATACATTGAATACTGACAGAAAATAATACAAGCAAAAATACTATTCTAAATAGTATATAGGATATGAGTTACCAAGGCACTTTTCAAGAGTATTTTTTTGTTTCCTGTTGTAATTATCATACAGTGGATAATATAGCTCCTTTAATCAATCTATCAGATTATAAAATCAGAGCAGCATACAATGAATCAGATAAATTGTTCTTGGCACCGACTATCATGTACCAGAATAGCAGCTTCTTAATTCAGTTTCCTTTTCTGAAAAAAAAATATTGATTCTTAATCCTTTCTCTCTCCCTATATGTATGTTGAACCCAATAACAGACCACCACTGCTTTACTCTTAGAGAGTTGTAACCTACATTTACAGCTTTTCTGTCCTTGTGCTGTTCTGCTATCGATCTGGATTCTTCTCGTAGTGACACTTGTATAGGATCATGACACTAACTACTGTAGCTTTAGATTTTTAAATATTGTATGGTTTACCCTAGCAGGTCCGCCTCAAGCACTAAACATGGATTGTTTAGCATTATACTGATTTGGAGCTTTAAAGGGCATGCCATCCCTTAAAAACTAAGAGTAAATTGTCTCCTCTCATGTAAGAATAAAATAGCAATTGGGGTTGCCCTTTAAATGTTTTAATCCTTCCTGGCCATGATCTCTGAGTTAATTTTCACTTTAACATTGTTACTTGGTGCTAAATAATGCTAAAAAAATACACCAGATCATCACCAAACAGATTCAATTGCTGAGAAAGTTGCTGTTGGGGACACTTTGTACCATTCTATATTTGTGGCTAATAACTTGTATGTAAAAATGATGAGTACTGTAGATATCAGATAGTTTCTTCCCTATGTTTTTTGCAGAGTTCTTTTGCATATCTTGTATTGTATTGGACACTTTATGTTGATACAGGGCTCATGGTAGCATTTGTTTTTTTCTTCTCCAGGCAATTAACTTTCCAGAAGTCCCAAACAGTCTGAAGAAGCACCGGTCTTCTGCTGTATAACCTTAGTACTCGCTGTAGAATTTCAGTCTGTCATTGATGTGTTTCTTGGAAAGAAGTGTCTATTTGCTGCCCTTCTTGACATAAAGCAGTTATCCAGAATTCTTTACCTTACTGTGCATGCACTCACACCCATATGCTGGCAATATTATGCAAGTTCTAAAATGGTGGCAACACAATTTTGCAGCTGATTCCTCGAGATTAGACAGTCCTGGTGCTTGCTGGACACTTTAAGATGACTTGTAGCCTTCTTCACCACATTTGAAACTTTTACCTTATTAAGTTTGAGTTCAGATGAACTTGTTCACACCTTTGCCGAATCTGATGATATGACTATAGGGAAATAAAGTTAAAGTTAACTTATTATGCTAATAAATCTATTTGAAACAAATTAATATGAATTTGATTACTTTACACAATAAAGTGTGCTTGTATTTTTATATATATGTATACACATATATATTAGCTTAATTAAGGCAGAAATGTTGCCTGTATGGTTCACTGCCGATAAAGGCTTTTGGTTATAAGGATGCAATGCACCTGACATTTATTGGATTTTATATAATAAAACACGAAATAGACCCAGGTAAGTGCACTTTATTTTCTACAGTATATATATATATATATAATTATATATATTAATATATATATTATCATATCATATCACATACGATTGCACTCCATCCTATAGGTTATACTCGCCTGGTGCTGTCCCAATTGCATCAAAACATCCACAGAAAGAAGACGCACTCACAGGTCTGAAAAAAATCCAATAATGGTTATTCCATCAACAGGTTCGACCTCCAAGGCCGTCATCAGGACTCCTGATGACGGCCTTGGAGGCGAAACATGTTGATGGAATAAACACTTATGGATTTTTTTCAAGACCTGTAGTGCGTCTATCTTTTCTGTGGATATATATATATTATATATATATATATATATATTATATATACTGCCTGGGTGCCACTACAAAGTTTGTAATATAGTCCTCCCGAAACTGAATGCACTCACAGGTCTTTCATATCAAAAATACTCAGCAAGAGTAAATAAATAACTATTTTTGATATGAAAGACCTTGTGAGTACAATCATTTCAGGAGGACTATATATTTGTATGTATTTATGGGAGGCCTGGTCAAACCTTCATGTGGTAATTCCATCCCAACACGCCCCTTTTATGGAGGGAAGTTTCTGTCTGCTACACGATGTGATGTGTATTGTAATGGACATATACACCAAGCTCCTTATATACCACCTCCAGCCTGCAGGTGGTGTCAGTGAGTATTAAAATACAAGACATCCCTGCTCTCTATGGTAGGAGGAGAGAAAGTGAAAGTGGATTGTGTGTGTGCTTCGGAGTGATATTGACTGCAACACAGATCCGTGTATAGATTTTGTTACCACCTTTAGGAGACAGATTATTGGACAGACAATTTACCTTATTGGATACAAACTCTGAGGCAACATATGTGTACACCAACTTATAAGGACACACAGTATACAGGCCAGTGTTTACTGCACATGTTATGTGGGGAACCTGTTTATGTGCACTGTCTGCTTTGTCCAGACCACCAGAGTAACCCACTGTGTGTCTTGCGACCCATAATCCTTCCATAAAGCAGTGATCCGGTACAAATTGGGGGCAGTGGTGCTGGTTATACCATTTATTCTCCCTGTTTTCTTTGTAATTTGTTCTCTGTATTAAGCTATGGAGGCTGCTACTAATATTATTATTTAAATCCTCCTGTCTTGTACCTGCAGATAAAATTTCCCATTTAGACTCAGTAGTAGTATCAGGCCCAATTGCCAAACCTATTTTTAAACCTGATCCATTTGATGGGGTAACTAGGGACGGGACTAACAATTTGAATTGGCAGCCATTATTAATGGTTGGGATGAAGTGGCTTGCTTGTAAAGCCAGGCAGGTATACCATGGATTTATCGTATACTGAAATTAAAAGCAGTTATCAGTTATTAAAAATTGCTCTGAAGCAACTTTTTTTCAGATCTGTATATAAGAGTATATGAAGGATAAATCCATCTTTAGGTACCTGGGAATGAGAAATGTTTATTTATACGTTAGATTTTAGGGCAATGCTATAACAATACCTGATGCTGTAGGTACCTTCTGTTATAATTTATGAGGTACCATCACCGATTGCCATGGTAATTACTAATAAGTATTAACCTAACATGTTTAGTTTCAACCACACAGTGTAGCAGGATTGCCTGTCTATCTCAGACCGCAGGATTATCCTATTTGGTTTCTTTGGAAGCTGGTGACTGTCTAAGTAGCCTGTGTAAAGATACTATACCCACTATATCCACACATAGCAAAACATAACACACACATATTTCCATTGTGCACCAATCTGCACAATTTTGCTAGTATATATATGCTCATGGTGACTAAATATGAAGCAAAGTGCTGTGTCCATTGGATTATTTTTATATGATAGAGTTCCTACAGCAGGACTTCATAGACATGTCACCATGTGAGAACCATTAGAGGAGTGCTATTTCTATAATATATTATATATAATTAAATATTATATTTTCCAATAAAAAGAAGGTTTAGAAGCTCTGTAAATTCCCTGGTATAGGTCATACTGAATAAAGAGAGAAGCAGGTATGGTCTTGTTCCCCCAGGGATTGTACTTTACTCATTAGGTTAGGACTGATGCTGGGATACTGCCTTGAAGTGGCGCATCAGCTGACGCAAGTTTGTACAAATATGTAACTAAATGTATGCATTTTAACTTTAGTGCAGGTATTTCCCTTCATTGCTTGCTATATATTGATCATTATATCAAATTAATGTATCCTTGTATGTATAGTTGAGTGCTGGTCTTTTGTGTAATAATATATATATATATATATATATATATATATATATATATATATAAAAGCAATGATGTCGGCGCACTCCTGGGTTTTGTTCAACAGTTTATTAACATCAAAAGTGCAACAAGGTGCAGGCGACGTTTCGGTCTGTGTTCTAAGACCTTTCTCAAGCCAACATACAACAGGAAGTTTATAAATGATGCCCTTACTGGATCCAATCAACCACAATATAAGAAGCACGACGATCAGGCGGGAGTGCCACCTGAATCTTGTGCTTCTTTCCATACTCAGGTGTCTTTATTTGCAGCAGACGTTGCACTTGAGGGTAAATGCTGCTTTGTGATGTAACCTTTTTTTTACTAATATATGCATGAAGGAAGTGCTGTAGTGCTGTTTCCATTTGTCTTCTATCTATTTGTCTTCTATCTATCTATCTATCTATCTATCTACATCTATACATTATATATATATTATATATTAGCAAAAATGTGCCTGTTGGTGCACAGTGGAAATTATGTGTGTATGTTTTGCTATGTGTAGTTGCAGTGCTCACAGGAACCATCAGGAAACATCCAGGGGGGCAATAATAAAATTAGTCTGAAGGTCCTAAAAAAAACCAAATAATCGCATCATATTAAATGAACAAACACACACTTATATCCTCCCTTACCTATACTACCTGCCAGCTAGAATGTAGAGGGTCTATGTAGAATAAACCTGCAGGTCTGATAACTGACCCAGGCAATCTAAACAGCACCTTTGGGCAATCAAAAGCAGCCCAAACATATATCCGATTTATTTTCCCAACCGAGTGCTCCTGTGACATTAGACCGAACCTGCAAGAACCGCCTGTCTGTGGCAAAGAATGGGAAGGGGTGGTTCTGGCAAGATCAAACTATATTGCATGAGCACTTGGTTGGATAATAAATCGGATATATGTATAGCCACCTTAAATCCTATACAGTTCATACATGTTAGGAGAGGTGCGGATGAGGAGCTAAAATCCCCACACAAATAAAATGAAATAGAGCCTTCTTATAACAGAAGGTACCTCATGAATCATGTTATTATAATAGCATTGCCTTAATAATCTACATATAAACACATATTTCTCACTTAAAGAAATGGGTGGGGACATGCAAAGTATCTTATTTATTGCCTGTGCAAAGGCTGTGTCTATATATAACACAGCCTAATGGTATAGCAGGCGTGTTTAACTTGTGATCTTTTAGTGTTTGAAAACCACAATTCCCAGCATTCTGGAAAACTTACAGGGAGATTCAATAAAAGTTCTTTTCATTTAAAATGGTGCTAATTTTTTCCCCACCAATCAAATCTTATTTAACATTTGAAAGCTAACATCTGATGGTTGGGGCAAAATTAGCACCATTTTAAACGATAAGAACTTTTATTGAATAACCCGTGTAGTTTTCATACATCCTGGAATAAAACATTTTCCTGACTTACAGACATTAAAGCCCACGGTCATGCTTTAGCACTTCCAGTGATTCATCTGCCCTTCCCTTACATCCATAGCTTATTAACTATAAAATCCAAAGATGCTTCCAACAGTACTTACCCAGCCTCCTTTCCCCCGGCATGCTTCTGCTTGCTCCCGTGTCCGAGCACAGAAGAAAGTTAAAGGGGCCAGACTGGCAGAGTCTCCTGTGATTAGCTCAGACGCGATGAGGTAAGTACTGAAAGTAAGTACTGGAAGAAGCATTTTTGGATTTTATAAACCTTGCAAGTTTGGATTTTATAAACCTTGCAAGGTCGAGGTTTTGGGGGGTTGCCAACAAAATATGAAAAGGTTTTTTGAGAGGGTGGACATACCCTTTAAAAGTTATTATCAAGTGATATAATTTTCAGTCATAATTTGTTAATTTAGCTATCATAATTTAAAAGGGAATGTCCACCCCCCCAAATAATATTTCATGTTTATGTAGAGAACCCCTCTAAAGCCCTTAAACCATAGTATTCACACTGCCCAATATTTTTCCTGTGTCCGAGCACGGAAGCAAGTAAAAGGGGCCGGACCGGCAGTGTCTCCTGTGATTAGCTGAGATGCGATGGGGTAAGTACTGGAAGTAAGTACTGGAAGAAGCATTTTTTGAGCTCTTGATCTGCATTGCTATAATGCTATCTATGACTTTTGACGTGTGTTTTTTATTTCCTCTTATAACAGGGACTTTATTAAAACCTTTGAAAATGAGAATCACAAGGATAAGCACCCAAAAAAAACAAAGGATGAGATTTACAATTGTGTCTTGTCTTCATTAGTGCGAAATATTCAAAATCCATCCATATAGCAGTAGCTCGATAGAGTACACCTGATCCATTGAAAAGACAATCCAAAACAGAATTTCTTTTCTGAAACTCAACATAGCACGCTTGATTACATAGAAATAACAACAATAAAGAGAAAAACTAAACTTATTCAAATCGGTTCATCACTAAAGATCTAACCGGCAGAAGCATATAGGATCTAGGGATTAACAGGAGTCCTAGTGGTTACCGGTGTGGGAGGTGGGAAGTTTTCCTGTCGCCAATTTTTGTGTATATTTTTGTGGGCTGTCATTTAACATTATTGTAAAATAAAGAGTACAGCAGCATCCAAATAGCTGCTATTAGTAACTTGGCAATAAAACATTTCTTCAAGAAATCTTAAAAATATTCCAGAACACCTCACGATGGCGGCCCTTGGGGTCCATGCCCATACCACATCCCCTGCTGTGCCTGAATCTAATTCTTACTCACTCCTCATAAAAACTAATTACATTTGTGCGGCATGAATCTTTTCCAAAATCCATGCTGACTACGACAGAGTGAATCATTCTGGAGACAAAGTAAGGCTCTGAATCCCGTAACATGTGTCTAGCACCTTCCCTACACGGACTGTTAGGCTTACAGGTCCTGATAGTTTACAGCTGTGAACACACCTTTTTGAATAATTGGTATTACATTGGCTTTTTTTTCCAATCCATCGGCACATCCCCAGACCCAAGTGAATCTGAAGGTCATATAAACAATGGTCTAGAAGAACTGAAGCTATCTTGTTTTATAGCAGATGACCTTTTTGGCATGCTCCTATCAACCTCTCAGCAGCAACATGTTTAATGGTCCCACATCTCATCTCTCTTTTTAAACCATTTATATAACTTAAAAAACATTTTGGGGTTGAACTGGCTTTAGTTTTGCTATCGTATTTCTTTTCGTCTTGTAGCTATTTAATTGGCTTTCTTGCCCTGTGTATCTATCAGTCTTTTATACGCTCTGTAGACTGTTCTGTTCCACATCCCTCTATTAAAACATGTTAAAACCTTTTTCTTTTTTGCTGCTTTCCCCTTTTTACCTGAGCATTAGGGCAAGCAGGAGTGGACCTCATGTTGTTAACTGACTTGTATCCCTTAAGGTACAAATTTCGAATGTAATAGTTTACTGTCCCTTTAAAAAAGACGGTCCCATCTGCTCAGTATCTTTTACCTAAAAACAATTTCCCCCAGTCCTATGATCAGGGCGATTCCTTCACAGCATAAAATTATCTTTCCTAAAGTTAAAAAAGGTTTTGGTTAACCCTACTCCAATTCGATGTCAGGAATAGTTCAAATCCCCCATAACCAAAACATGCCCCATACAGCAGGCCTTCTCCCAACTGCATATGGAGATTCATTTCCACCTCCTCCCCGTGCTTTGGTGGCTTATAACCTACCCCAACAATTAAATTTACCCACCTTCTTGCTTTCTGTACACTACTCTACCCATATTGTTTCTCGCCATATCATTTATACACCCATCTATTCCGCCACTTTTGAAGATTTGGCTTCAAATTCCTGGTTTAACATACATACATACTTCTCCCCCCTCTTTTTATTACTCTGTCATGACTAATAAGGATATCCTTCATTTTAACTGTCCAGTCGTGTGAATCAATTTAGCCCTGTTTGGCTATTACATCACATCATACCTTTTGTTTACAGCTTATGAGAGTTCTAGTTCCCCAGTTCTTCGTCCAGCCAGACTTCTGCTCTTGTATACTACATTGTAGACTTGTCAATTGATTTACTTTCGTATATGACTTTTGGACCTACATGCCTCCTTCTCCTTCTTATGCTGTTCCCTTGTATTCTGCCCTAACTCCGTTGGGTAGAGTACAGGGAAGACTCAGGTTTAGTCGGATAAAGGTGGAAGTAGTGGAAACTGGACGCTGGCAACAATGGCGACTGTGCAATGGAGCCTGGATACTGGAACAATGGAGACGTGACCTGAAGCTGGATACTGGACAATGGAGAACTGTAACAGTGAAGCTGGATATGGAACAGATTGAGACGTGACAAGGGGAGCTGGACACTTGACATGGAGACCGTACAATGAAGCTGATACTGGAAACAATGGAGACTGTGACAAATGAAGCTGGATACTTGACAATTGGAGTACTGTCACAATGAAGCTGGACCTCTGGAAAGGAGACTGTGACAATGAAGCTGATACTGAACAATGGAACTGGGACTAAAGCTGGATACTGGAACAATGGAGACGTCACAAGGAAGCCTGGATACTCTTGCACAACACTGTTACTGATACACAATGAAGCTGGTTTACATGGAACAATGGAGACTGTGACTGAAGACTGGTATCCGGACAATGGAGACTGTGACCAATGAAGCTGGATAACTGGAACAATGGAGACTTAAAACAATGAACTGATACTGGAACATGAGACTGTGGAAACCCGGAAGCTGGATACTGGAACAATGAACTGTACCAATGATTCCAACTGCAAGAACCCTAGACTCTATACAACTGACCAGCGGGCCGCTAGGGAAGGGAAGGGTGAAGCTATTTAAAACTTCGTGCCTTTGCACCTGCGAGTGCGTCATGGCGGCGCTCCCGCCAATCACTAGGAACGGCGCGCCGCCAGGGGTAGCGGTGTCGCTGGAGCGGACCGCAAACAGTACCTTACATACACCCCTCCCCCGACTCCCTCCTCCCTCCATTGTGTCATGAGCCCCCCTGATCCCTTACTTCTCTTCTACCCCTGTGTATTAAAATAAGACGTGCCACACCCATACCTATTTTACAAAAACTCCTCGTCCCAAAACAGCTGCACCATCATCATTGAGGTGCATCCGTACTCTACTACAGAAGCCTGTAGCCCACAAAAAGTTCAGAAGTCAGTTCTCTCTAAAACCCAACGCCCATCTCCTTACCCACACTCCCTCTTAGCCACGCACTTATACGCCTTAAGCTCACCGTTGCCTAGAGTCGCTAGCATAGCACGTGGCGCGGTAGTATTTCTGAAATCACTACCTTGAGGTCCCTTACTTTTACTTGGCCGATCTCTCATTTTTACGGACCCTCACCGCCACCTCTACGTTGTCCATTGCAGCCAATGTAACCAAGACCACCGGGTCACTCCCACCCCCACCCAATAATCTTCTACACGATCCACCAAAGTGACATCCGGAACCCCTAGCCACCATGCGGCAACACACTGTTCGGCAGTTCGGGGTCTTTAGCGACACAGATTACCGATCTACCCTTCTAATAATGGAGTCCCCTACCACTCCCACCACCTCCCTATCTTCCTACTCCCCCTTTTCTCCTCCATTGTATTGGGATGGTGGTCTCCTGGAAAGGCCCACCCTACATGCTAACTCCGAGTCCATTGTCCTCCACATCTTCACACCTAAAACGGCAAATCTGTTGGATCAACGGCTGGAAAGCAAGCGTCCCTATCCTCCTTCCCCTATTTTCCCCGGTAATCCTTACAAATATATCTCCTTTACCACCCTATATCTGCCCCATTTCCACCCTCCCCATTTAACTGGCCCTTGCCAGTACCAAATGTCAATTCACCCAGATTTGTCACCATGTATTGCTGGCTGCAATTTTTTTCCCCTTTAGATTCTGGACCTCATATTCCAAATGGGCACCCACCACATCTGAACAACGTATCAATTAGGTGTCAGATGTGAGTGGGTTGCCCATTTGGAATCTGATCGCAGAATCTAAAGGGGAACTTGCAGCAATACATGGGCTTGACAAAATCTGTGGTCGCTTGCTCTCCAAGATCCCCATGGCATGTGGCAGATGCACATTGCATGTCCCAACAAAACTGTCCTAGACACTAACAGCAATTCACAGCCAACAGCAATACAACTACAAAAACAGAAATACACACAAGAAACAGCAGTTCTTGTTCTAAACTCTTCTTGTTCTAAAACGCTTTTGTTTCTTCTTAACGCACCCTTAAAAAAGCAGACAACCCCTTAAAAACAGAAAAAATCACTTTACAAGTAATCGCAACTGGATCTAAATCTCTCTGAGGAACTATGGTGGTTCATACAAGGTTTCAAACAGTCCTCAGCTATTTAAACCAATTAGCTTACAACACCCCCATCCAATCATAGAGAAAGAAGAAAATGCTTCTTTTGTCTCTTCCCAGCCCCCAACCCTACAGGTAACAATGCAGTTGAACCCCAGTATTTCCTTTTTAGAACCCAGTGCTTTAAAGTTACTTAAACAATTCCTACCACCTTATTCAATCAAGCAGTAAGTAGTAAAAAATAAACAATAACAACCCACCGAGTTATTAATTACTTACAACCATGTACACTCCTAGACATAAACAGTGCGAGGTACATTTACTAGACTGCAACCCAATTAATAAACGCTGTTGTGTTCTTAACGCACCCTTAAAACCGACACAAACCCTTAAAACGAAAATCCCGTTACAAGTAGGTGGTTCAAAACCCCAGGGGACGTTAAACAATGTTTAGGGGCTAGGCACTCAATGCGTTTTTAACGGAACACCAATCCGATCACTTTTTACAAAAGCACAACACTAGTGGTGAGCCAATGAGTGGTCCATCCTGAAATGACTGGGATCCCGAGCGGCAAAGGGCACCGAAACGCTTGAAGCTTGTTCAGTGTGCGCTATATTGTGGCCATTGGACCATAACTTCAAAGACACTGATACCCAGTTCGCTTATTTTCTTTGATTAGACTTACTGTATAACAAAGTATCATGTTAATAACCCCCTCCTGTAAATTAACTAAAGGTTTTTGAAGATCTAAGAGTTCTGTGAACACATAAAATAACAAGGCTGCCAGATGCCAGCCCAACTCAATGTGGGTTTTGACCTGGACCATTTTTACATTTCTTTCTGTGTATCTGTTGTGTGACTACTACAGCATTTGTTTTATGTAAGGGGCTTTCATGAACAATCCTATTGGTAAATTCATAAGAGGTTTGTGTGAATCGTATGTCCATAAAGTACATCATCATTTAGCTGTGTAAACTTTCCATAATGCCACTTTTTCACCCCACTAACCTTTTGCCACCAATGGCCGCTTTACTTATCTTTGATACATTTTGACAGATACAGTTAAGTAATGTATTTTGTACATTATAGTGGCAGTATTATTAATGACACCCAGGGAACATTTGCTTAGCCATTCTACTCCAGAGATGCTGCCCTGTATTTGCCCTCAGTACTATGATCAGCTCTATCCAGGTATGTATCGTATGTAACCCACATGCTTATTATGCTCGAATTACCGACTATGATATAAAATCTATGAGGGATTCTTTTACTCGAATAAAATAGCTCTTTCTAATAATGTATTTTTCAAGCTGTTATATTTTTATGCCTTAATGTTTCTAAAGATTTCGTTACTAAAATTGCGGTGATATAGGGCCACTATCATGTCACAAAAGACTGCTGGTCTAGTGAGTTCACAATGAAGCGCAAAAGAGTTGAATGATTGTTATGTTTAAAAAGACATAGTGTCACATAAACCTTTCTACTATTTTTATTTTTAATGTAAATGCATGTATGGAATTCTGTAAGATAACTACTACCCAATATATTATTGAGTATCGCTCCAATCCGTGTGTCTTCTTCTTGCAGCCCAGATACCCTGACACTACACCACTCTCTTCACAATATACAGCCCCCGCTTGCTGGAAGGCTTATAGTGGCCTACCCAGGATCGGTTTGCCCCATGAACTATAGAGTGCGAGTATCTGAGCTAAGGCCGAAAATACACAAAGAAACCAGAAGCGAAACAGGCAGACAGGCACACCGTCAGCTCGAGCTGGACATAGCATGGTACCAATCAGAAAGCTGGGACAATCCAGAGGTCATAACACAGACTATAGTCATGCCGCGAGGTCGGATACAGAGCGGAATCAAAACCAAGAGAGCAAACCAAATATCACCACCACTTAGCAAGTATAAACCAAAGGCTATACGGGCATTAAAACCGGTGCCATACTCTCTAGTTAGTTAATTCTGTACCTGAAAAATAATGCTGTTACATAACTTAGCCTACTTAGTCTACTGGAAATTACATGGTCAACAGAAAACCACACTGATGGGCCACAGTGAGTATTGGTCTTCAAATTGGTGTCTGGCTATTTTTTGAAGACATCAACTGACAAACATGAATTTGGCTGATGAATTCAGCTCATAGTCTTACCCTGCAATTCGGAGCAGTATTCCCACAGTAAAAACTTACTAAAGAGGAATGCAGTGCGTATACTTTTAGAGATATTTTTTTTATTTACAATTAACAACACAGGGTTGATCAGGGTTTGTTTTGTGAAGGATTAAAAGTCTTTGTAAAATATTATCATTATAATAATATAAATGATCAGGTATGTAGATCAGGACTTAATATTCAGAACTTATTGCACTTTTGCACACAGTTGTAATCATTAAAAACCCGTTAAAACAACATAAAACATTTGCAAACTTCATTTTTTCTTTGTGTGCAAACATACCTTATATTTAATAAATATATTTATATTTTTTTGTCATAGGAGATTGCATTGAGTTTTTATAGGAGCTACCATGTGGTGGGTATATGATTTACATATAGAAGGTGTATGTTGTACTGACTCAATCTCACAATTACCATTTAAATGGCTCCCATCAGTAAATGTATATAAATAATATAGGCACTGACTTACTTATTTGGAACATGCACAAAATATACAAAATACATAACTATAAACTTACTTAAGACCCTGCACATCCCTAATTTAAAAGGAATGGTGCAAATGGCATGCTTAATCCCAACCCCTGTGTCTGCTCCATGTTAAAGGAAGTGTAATTCCAGAAAAAGGGCTGTCTGGTACACATGATGTGATGTTGTAATGGTAATGGACATCTACATCTAGCTCCTATATACATCTTCCGACCTGCAGTTGGTGCCAGTGAGGATAAAGCAAACTCCGGCTCTCTATGGCTAGGAGGAAGAACCGTAGTAATTTAAAACAATCCTAAATATAGAATCTTGTGTTGGGGTAATGAGGGTAAAAAATAAAATGGTGACACAGAATCCGATCTCCCCGGGTAACAACACGAGCAGGGGAAGTGAACCCTAGGGACAGTGCCTGTGCGTGGTTCTTATACTAGAAAAGGACAACTCCCCTTTTTACTAAGTCCACGCTCCTTCCATCATCGTTTCTTTCCCCTCGACTTCTTTATAGTGATCATTGATAAAAACTGGACTTTGAACGAGACAGAGCATTAATATATTCCAGAACCTTCTGCATTTTTATTTACTCTCAAATGTTAAAATGTTGAAAACAAAGCAAGGAAACTAGCTAAAAATAACCAAAGAAGGAAACAGACTGCTGAACAATTTTCACCACAATTAACTGTGGTTCTATTTATATTCATTTTCTGTAATGTTTTAATTCAATGTATATGTGTGTATGTTTTTGCTATGTGGTAATACAGTGGATATAGAATCTTTACACAGGTATATTTTAAACTGTTACTCAGACAGTCCCCAGCATCAGAGGAACCAATGGATTAATCCTGCAGGTCTGAAATAGAGCCAGGCAATCCTACCACACTGTGTGGTTCAAAGTCAACATACTAGTTCATACTTATTATTCACCATGGCAAGTGCCACTTTTTAGCTGCTTATGTTACAACTTGGGAGCACAGGATACTAATTACTTTATAGATTAAGGTGCTAAATGCTCCCCACAGTATAAAATGATATAGAGCCTTCTTATAACAGAAGTACCTCACGTCTCATTTTTGTTTATAATAGCATTTCCCTAATAATCTAACATATAAACACGTATTTCTCACTGACCTTTCACAGGTTTTAAAACTGCAACTCCCAGCATATTCTGTTAGCAGTAAGTTTCTCCTTTATGTCCATTGGCTAATGAATGTATACAGATGCAATACAGCCTATGATATAGAGCATGGGTTGTTGAACTTTTCCCATGTTAAAACAAACTACAACCGCATTCACGGTGCTCAAAGAATGATTGAAATTGTATTTTCAAATATCCTAGAATAAAGCCATTTTTCATGCTTTAGCAATCCTACCCAAGAGCTCGAATATCAAGTGATCCATCTGCCCTTCCCTTCACATCCATAGCTATTACACTATTGGTCTAAGGAGGATTATTGGTAAATTCAGGCAGTAGGAGTTATGAACATTACCAAACTTGCCCTCCCTTTCCTATTGCATCTACATGCCAGCTAGAATCTAGGGGCCTAAGTGTAATAAACCTACAGGTTTGAGAATAGGCCAATACAATCTTGCCACAATGTGCAGTTCAAACTAAACAGCACCATTGGGTTACCTGTAACCTGTAAAATTGGGACAGATGGATACAATCAACAAAAACATGTGACTTGTGACAGGGTCAAGAACAACAGCCCCCCTCACCCCCTCTCTGGATGGGAAACATCCTTATCAAACTTATTTGTGACTGCCCCTCCCCCCTCCCCCCACTACATTCATACTGTGGTGACACCTGCCCAATTGACACACTAAGCCAGCAGCATATGTAAATACTGTACACCAAATAGACTATTTAAGAGATCTATAATCAAGCCCATCCGGACCATGTTGCACCAAACTGTTTATTTGTTTTATTTTGTTTATTATTTCTGTTTTACAACAGAAATTAATAAATGTTTCCTCACTTGGAGGGGAGAAAAAAAAAATATTTCATTAGGAATTAATCAGTAGTTTTCTGGTCTAAAGAAACAATTTGTTTAAACTGAACTTTTATATAATTTTGACTGTTTCTTTGCAGAATTTTCAATTCACAATTTTCTCTAAAAGTATATCTTTAGACATATTCAAAAAATGAATTTTAGAATCTATCTTTAGAAAACTGTCTGCATCATAAAATTTGCCTCTAATGCTGAAAATAGCTGAGTGAAAGAAAAGTTCTGTAAACAGTCTGAGAAAGGATGTAGCCTTTGTAAGGTGCTACATCCTATACAATGTCAGTAAACCTAAATAGCAAACCTTGAAAAATTTTACAAATGTCAGCAGCATCCTCATATGATTACTCTCTATTTTCTGCCAGCTCAGCCATCTGTTGTCATGTACTGTTAATATTGTGTTTTTTCAGGACACCTCATAGACAGATTAACTGTGACAAGAGAACAGGGCACATGAACTTCATTCTTCTAGATTGTTAACACTCCTTTTTTATGTGTGTATAAGTAGGTGTGTCTCACAACAATGACAGGGAATTACAAAATGGAAAAATGAGTCTGTTTAAATATAAATACATCAATTTGTTTGGCTGAATTTTTAGTTGAACCTTCTTAAATAAATGCATACAGGAGCATGCAATGTATAATTCAGCATTTATACGGATTCAAATCGTTAAAAAATCAGCATAGACGATAGTAGCAACACTGTCGCTCAAATTTGTCAAAAGTTTTAACAAAATGTGCTCAACCAATTTTGACTAAGCCTATGATTAGGGTTGTGAGGTTGTCCAAAACATGTTAGGCATCTCTGTTAGTTCATGTATTAGCTTTATTTATCTTGTTCCCGGAATGGGAGTTTAGTCCAGAGTGTGCAAATTTATTTCTGTTTCAGTGAATGCTTTTTGGGACAGAGGCAAAGAGCTCATGGCTATTTGCACCTCGGCCAAACACAGGAGAGGTGAGTACAATGCATGGGTTATTAAATGTTTTGTGTATTTACATGGGGAACTTGGTATAATTCCGATAAGGATAGTTCACTCACAACTTCCTGAGTGATTGGGAGAAAACAATTGTCTAAGACAGTGTTACCCTGTCCATTTTATTTGAGTAAGTTAGTGACAGCTTACGCAATATTAAAGTTTGATAATAAAGGAGTGTAGCACAGTGCATATGTAGATTTTGTTTTATAATGATCCCATTTAATCATATGTAGGTTGTCTACACTATAATAATTTTTCCTTCACAGATAGATTTTAAAACTCATATGAGAGCGTTCAGCGTCAGATGAAGTTCATATAATTGGAAATCATGCAGAAGGACAATTTTTTTCACCTGCACCAGTAAAACAGACTTAATACTGGGATATTGTACAGGCACCTAGTAGAGAGGCCTCATCCACCATGCACCATGCCACATTTAGCAAGAATACTCACAGCTCACACAACAAGTTTTGTTTGGGATTAGAGATGACCAAACTTCTTCAAAGTTGTTTTTGTTTCCGAAATTAAAAGATTTGTAAGTTCGGTAGTTTGGAAACCGATCCCATTTAAGTCAATGTAAAAAATTGTTAAAAAGAATGCATTAATACAATAAAAATAGTAATGTTAACTTACTGTAAATGGATGTGGACAACCTGGGAAATGGTCTGGGAAACATGTCCATATCACCAAAAACTCGTTTACACATTACCTTCCCCAATGATTGGGCAATTGTTTGGTTTCCACACTCTACATTCAAGGGTTGTGGCATTTGAGGGTTACCGAATGCCACATTTGAGAGTTAACGAATAATACATTTGAATGTTATCGAAATTACACGTTACATTCAAGGGTTACCAAAATCGCTACATTCGAGGGATACGGAACGATAAATCAAGGGTTACCTAAATCGAAGGCTACATTTGGAGGTTACCGAACAATACATTCAAGGTTACCAAAATTGAAGGCTACATTTGAGGGTTACTGACATGAATGCTGCATCTGAGGGTTACCGAAACCGAAGGCTACATTTAAGGGTTACTGAATTTAAATGCTTCATTTGGGGGTTACCGATTCGGGAGGTGCAGAAGAGGATTTAAAGGTTAAAAGAAGGGTATTAAATATGACGTATGTCTTTATTCACCTCAAATACTATACTATACATTCCATGGATTGCTAACCATCCTGTATTGTTTGGGTAGTGAGTTGATAAAAAAATCTTACTTACCGCATCTACAGGTTTATTCAATAAAAGTTTATTTTTAAGTTTAAAATGGTGCTAACTTTGGTTGGGGCAAAATTAGCACCATTTTAAACTATAAGAAATTTTATTGAATCTCCCTGCTAATATTTTAAAATTGGACTTCATTATTCAGATTTGAAATCTAAAAGTTATAAGTATACATATATCTAAAATATACTACTTTAAAGACCTATGAGACTATAAACCTGTAAAAAAAATGTTTTACAGGTTTAAGACGTTGAAATACTCGACAGATATAACTGTGAATAACTACATATAAAACTTTTAAAATCTAAAAATAACCAAAGTCTAGAATTTTAAATATTACTGCACATCAGTTCAAAACAAAGTATTATGGATTCTTTTTGAAGTTTAACACTTTAATTTAGCTTTTTTTCTTGCCACAGCTTTAAGTATAGAAGGTTTTAAAAAAAAAAAGTATTATATTCAGGGGTGCCATAGTAAGGATGAAGTCTAAGAGCTTTAATGGTTTTGCAAAAAAGCTAAATAGACATCAGCAGGAAAAAAATAAAGATTTCTTGATGTGTGTCGTATTTTCATTTTAGCAATTAAAATGCCCTTTGAAGCTATTTGGCATGTAATTTAAACCCACAGTGTATAAAACCATGCATTTCGTTTCAGAATGTCCCATATTTAACACAAACAATGTCAAAGGATCAGGAGTTTTTTTGATATTTAAGTATTAAACTGATAAATTAAATTTGGTTTATCAAGGTTGTCTAAATTAACACATATAACGCTTGATCATATTGTAATAGGGGATATTAAAGGAGAACTAAAGTGAATTTTTATTTTTTTTACTATATAACCTATTTACCTTTAAAGGACAACTCCACCCTTATAGAACATCTTTTAGAAAGAACGGCCTCTTTAAAATATTTTGATATATCGTACTTTGTCCTATGAATTCATTATTGTATGCCTGCTATGCTTCTGGATGCCTCATGGAAACTGAGCAATTTAGAAACCTGTACTGAGCCTGGGCATGCTCAGAAGAGGCAGAGAGGGGATTAACATTCGTTCATTGGCTGTGATGTCAATGTCAAATCCATAAATGACAGTTGCTAACGGAATAACCTGGAACAGAAACGGGAAACAGGACATTGTGTAGGATTTCAGTTAGACTTATATATTCAGATTTCAAACTATTACTGTTTAGGGTTTTGGGGGGATTTACCTGTATGTAAGTTTTCATTTTAGGGCTGGACTTGCCTTTTAAGGATGTAATTTTCTGAGATTGAAAAATGGCTAGTGAACACTTAGCGCTGGAATAGTTTCAAAGAAATTTCTATTGTCTGCTGACTCCCTTGCAAAGAATCACATGGAAGTCTAAAGGGAAGTTTAAACCAAAATCCTTTCAATATAACATGTTAATAAAGTTATACTGCTGCAAACAACATTGGAGCAATGCAATAATGGCCAATAACTGCCTAGCAAGTTAAATCCAAGGCTACCCAATATATTATTGAGTTATTGTGAGTCTTCACAAATTTTTCAGTTGCTGTGCAGCCTTTAAATAATAGGCCGTGTTAAATTTTGCCTTTACAATAGAGGCCCAAACCATCAGTTTTTACCTGACTACAATCCCGCAATGCAGTAAATTTAAAAGAGATTTATTGTACTGTAGTATCTCGGGAATGTGAGAGGGGCCCTTGTGCTAATAACACCCCCAAATTGTTCCTTAGTAACAAATAAGGTCAAATGGGTAGCATGTTGCTCAGTGGTTAGCACTGATGCCTTACGGGGCTGAAGTCTTGGAGTTCTAATCCACCCTCTCCATGCTTGCGTGAGATCCTCTGGGCACTCTGGTTTCCCCCCATAATCATAAAAGACATTCGGTACTGGTTGTCCTGTGTCAAATAAAAATTGATTGTGAGCTCTGGCCATATAAATCCATATATTAATAAATGCAAGTCTCTAACAATTAAGAAAATGAAAAATATCAAAAAAAAACTAAACTGTGGAAATAACAGAAGTTACACACAACCCACTGCATACTTCCAGGTTCTTTTCTTTCTTATATTTTATGCTAACACCACATTAGAACGGTCTAGAACCAAACATTCCTATTGACAACTGGACTTTTAGAACTTCCTAAACTTCAAACCAGTTTGAGTTTTCTGAACTCGCAGATGTATTTTTGAAAATTAACCAAAATTCTATATTTATCAAATTTGAGTACCGTTTGCTAACCCTTGACTCAGCCATAACCCTCAAATGTACCGTTTTGGCAATAACCTTTGAATGCGGCGTTTCGTGGTATCCCTCGAATGTTCCATTTTGTCGATACCCTAAAATTTATCATTCATAACCCTCAATGTATTGTTCGAATTCAGTAACCCTTAAATATATTGTTCGATTTTGGTAACCCTCGAATGTATCGATTTTTGTTATTCTCAATGCATCATTCGGTAACCCTCTAATTTCCTATAACCCTCGATTGTACATGGGAAAACCCGACAATTAAGGATTGTCGGGGAAGGTAGTGTTTAAATGAGTTTTGGTGAATATGCGTGTTCCTCAGACCATTTTCCAGGTGTTAGAGACCTGGATTTACGGTAGTTAACATTGCAATTTTCACTGTATCACATTAGAACATTTCAAACTATTTGACTCTCTTTGACTTTAATGGGTTCATCCGAAATATAGAACTTAAGAACTTTTATTTCGGGAAGTTTGGCCTCTGCCGCAGATCTGCTTTGATATCTTCATACTCCATAGAAACACACTAGTGCATGGAGCCTCATCTCGACCGAATCTGCCCTTAGCCTTTAATCCTTATCTCCATGGCTGCTTCTCCTATACAATAGCATTAGTCCAGAGGATAGAACCGCCTACATGGACATGGTTGCACCCTGGTCATATGTGCAAGATATATGGCTGTTACCAAAAAGTTACCAAAACCACACACCAGGACAAATTATACACTAGTGAAGGACTGAGAGCTGTCAGGCAAATGCACAGAATTAAAGTGGCAGAAGATCAGACAGGAGTAGATTCAGGAAACCGAATAGAAATCATGTATGGTCAGGCCAGATAAAACGGGCAAAGTCAAAGTAAAGGCAGCATATACTACAAGTGTATTTTTCCAGGCAATTAATTGATATTATCCACCCAAAATTCCTTTCCAATAAGAAAAAAATTGGACTATTTGTTGCCCTATAAACGGCATATGGTTTGACAGTTGAACGTTATCTGATTACGACTTGGATTGTGTGTGTTATTTGCACCCTTATCTTCTCTGGCTGCTGAGGGGGTGGAGGGAGAGATAAACTTTATAATACCTATTTGTGTAGAAAGTAACGAAATCAGCAGTTTCGTGTGTATAAGAGGAAACTCTTATTTTAGGTAAAATATTTCCCTTTGTTGCAGTAATTTATTCAGTTGCTGATTTCATATTTTTTACTGATTAAAAATAATTAATTATAATTTTTGTTTTTTGTCTTGACATTTGTAGGATTGCAATGTTGTCCATTTAAAACCAAATTTTTAATCTATAGGCTAAATGAATATTTGTCAGTTTTACGTAGCATCATGCAATATCAGTGCCAGTACAGTTCTCAGCAGGTAATTATTGTAGGTTATTGTGAATAAGTCTCACAATTTTTCCTGTAATTGCACTTATCATTGGTCTAATTTGGGGAACGTGGTGGCTGTTGTCTCTTGTATGCCCACACAGACAGCATACCGTTTGATTGTTTTATGTGGGAGATTAATATTTAGTAGGGATGGTTACTTTCATTGGTTTTGGTCAAACTGCTGTCCATGTGAATAAATGAGAGGGTTAAACTGGTGCTATTATATTCGATAGTGGTTAGCCCCGTTTAACTCTTTATTGTGGCGCTACATGGGCATCGTTGAAAACACTCAAGCAGTCATCGCAAGGTATTCAGTACCAGTATTTGTGCTACTTTTATATGATTTATGCCAGCTAATAGCTGGTGTTAATGTCGCACTGGGGTTAAATTACTTTAGTAATTTCCCAACAGACACAAATCGGATATTAAAAAGTAGAAATTGCATTTACTCAAAGTGATTGGTCCCTAGGTAAATCTCCCCCATCATTTTTGGAGTTGTTTTCTAGGTAAGGTGGTCTTAAGTTGGTCTTACAGCACAGCCTTTTTATGCTTTTGCTATATTTGAAGCTATTTGTTTGTCATTTCTTTGTACTGTATGCACTGATGCAAGTAAGGTACACATTTTAAATAGGAAATGTAAAAGATGAATATTGTGGGAAATGTTCATGCTTTTTTCAGATATTCACCCAGAATTTCCACCTAAACTGAACATTCCTACACTGAATGAATGAATGAAAGAATGAAAAAATGAATGAATGAAAGAATGACAACACTTTATTTTTGAAGCTGTGTACTTTTCCAAAAGTAAAGGGATGTTAGGCTAAATAAATAATAGTTTTTCTAAGTGCAAAGCCCCAAGGTTATGCTCTTTGGACCCATTTTTGGCCATGGCTCTTCTGCACCCATGCACGTGGCATCTCATTTGATTCAGGCATGAAGAAATTGATATTTAAATGATTTATCTGTTGATTCAATTAGATCAACTGGGCTTGAAGTTTAGTTCTTGAAGACGTTTCGCTAGTCATCCGATTGGCTTTCTCAATTCAGAATGACTTGTACAAGAATCATTGGCAATTATGTACCCTGGAAAATCCCAATTAGCATATCACAGCCAAGTGTTAAGGGCGTGATTGGATAGTGGCTAAGAGGTGTTATAGGAACACCAGAGTAAGTGTCAAAACAGCATTGTACATGGCAGACAGTTGGTGTCGAACCCCCCCCCACCTCTATTTAGGCTTGTTTCTTTATTTTCACTAATGGCCTCCTTAACACTTCTCTTGAACCAGTCACATTCCTTTGCCAATATGTTAACATTACAATCTTCAAAGGTATGTCCTTTATCCTTAAGATGCAGGTACACGGCTGAGTCCTGACCTGAGGAATTGGCTCTTCTGTGCTGGCCCATACGTTGATGCAGTTGCTGTTTGGTCTCCCCCACATACAAATCAGAGAATTCTCACTGCACTGCACTGCGTATATGATCTCGCTTTTCTTGTGTTTCGGTATTGGGTCTTTTGGATGTACCAATTGTTGCCTCAGTGTGTTGTTCGGTTTAAAGCAGACAGGGATACGATGTTTTTTGAAAATTCTTCTTAATTTCTCTGAGACCCCTGCTACATATGGGATGACCATGTTCTTTCTCCTGTCTTGCTTTTCCCCTTCACTGTTGGTATTCGTGTTCTTTTCTTTCCTTCTACTTCTTTTGGCAAAGGCCCAGTCTAGATATCACACAACACACAAAATTTAATGGATTTATTGACTTTTCAAGTGGGTTTACGTAAGATTTGCAACTTGAGATATCTTTTTCCTTCTTATTATCAGATAATCTGTTTCCTTCATGTTTTCAGAGAACTGTGTCCAAAATTCTGCATTTATATGATAGCCTTATACAGTTGAAGGTATGTAGATTACAAACATTTTTAAATATGGAAATGGTTCAGAACACTGAGCAGTTGGATTTTTTCTGCAATTGCTCTTAATTGCAATTATGTATTTGTACTTTTTGGAGTACAAACTCCAAAAACTGTAACTCCAAAAACTGTTTTAGTCAGGAGAGGTTATAGTTTCATTGTGTTGGTTTACAATTTTCTGCTAAAGTTTTTGTGTAAAAATTTAGATTTTTTTTTTTAGTAAAGAAAAGGAAAACAGTAGATAGAAACTTCCAATTTGATGAACAGCTGGTTCTGGGTATCTACATTTTGCCCAAACTATAAAAACTTGGGGAATGTAGTTTCTAAAAATAACTCACATGTGGGGTATTTTAGTGAATGTTTTATCCATGTTAAGCATCAGAAGGGATTACACAATTACACATTAAAATGCAAAAATAATTATATTTTTTTAAAATCAAAATTTCCCCAAAATCAGCGTCAATTGTCAGAAAAGTTACAAATTTCTGTTATCTTGTCAGTGTCCACATGATCCATTGAAGCTTAATTTGCAAAGATGTGTAATATCAAACTCAAAGGCATTTGAAAAAAAAAAGTTGAACTTCCAAAAGCACAAAATATAGCATAATAAAAAAAACATAAATAAAGGGAGAGGTACGATGAAGGTCAAATCATTTTTTTCAAAAATGTATTTAACATTTTACAACTATCTGGCTAGAACTATGCTTTTTCACTTTAAATTTTTGAATGAAAAGAAAATGTCTCTGATTCCAGCTTTGGAATGTTCTGACTCAGCTAATAATTGTATTTCTAATTTTTAAATGCCAAAAGAAAGCAAACCATTCTAGATGCAGCTTACCTTTTTTCTTTTTTTGTAATTCAAAGTTTAGGAAATATATTTGTATTGTACTCTGTCTGTGACCTTTGTAGCCTGAGACATTCTCACAGGAACATATTGCGTATATGTTTGAGACTGAATACTCTTTTGAGAGTTGGGGTTAATCGAGTAACAAAGTTTTGTAACATAAAGTTTCTACACCTGCGATTTCTCTAGATTAATCATGTTTTTACCTAAACTCAATTTTGTTTCTTTATTTTAAACAGTGTTTTGTGAAATTTCTTAGGTGTAAAACATTGTAAAATGTATTTTCCTTAAAGGGTATGTCTACCCTCCAAAATATTTTTTATATTTGGTTGGCAACTCCCCAAAAGCTTGACCTCACAAGGTGTATAAAATCCAAAGATGCTTCCAACAGTACTTACCCAGCCTCCTTTCCCCCGCATGCTTCTGCTTGCTCCCGTGTCCGAGCACAGAGAAAGTTAGGGGCCAGACTGGCAGAGTCTCCTGTGATTAGCTCAACGCGATGAGTGAAGTACTGAAAGTAAGTACTGGAAGAAGCATTTTTGGATTTTATAAACCTTGCAAGGTCGAGGTTTTGGGGGGTTGCCAACAAAAATATGAAAAGGTTTTTTGAGAGGGTGGACATACCCTTAAAAGTTATTACAAGTGATATAATTTTCAGTCTAATTGTTAATTTAGCTATCATAATTTAAAAGGGAATGTCCACCCCCCCAAATAATATTTCATGTTTATGTAGAGAACCCCTCTAAGCCCTTAAACCATAGATTCACACTGCCCAATATTTTTCCTGTGTCCGAGCACGGAAGCAAGTAAAAGGGGCCGGACCGGCAGTGTCTCCTGTGATTAGCTGAGATGCGATGGGGTAAGTACTGGAAGTAAGTACTGGAAGAAGCATTTTTGGATTTTATAAACCTTGCAAGCCTAGCCCATAAGTCCTGACATGACGTCACTCAATCACTCTGACAGCTGTGACCAGGAAGGAGATGGCTGTCTGGTGCAAAGTCAAACGGAGCAGCACACCTTGCCTTGATGGCAAGGGTCCTGATCAGTTAAGAAGTTAGACCGTTTTTGAAGCTATGAATAACATGAAAGTGGGGTGGGGGTGGGGGTGGGGTTATATACAATTTAGAGAAAAGTTTTTTTGGCCTGCCCTTAAATGGAGTCCCATTTTAGCACTGTTCAATTTCCACCACACACCTTCAAACATTCAGAATTGATTCAAGCAGTTGATACAGCTCCCATTGCTGTCTTACCTCCCTTTGCACACAGTTTTACTTTCACATTCACTATAACACAAATTATACCCAGACACCTGGGAACCTTGACTTATACACAATTTATTCTTTTATAATTATGTTGTATAATATCTTTATTCCCTAATATTTTTTCTTCTTCTTCTTTCTTTCTATTTTTTTCTTCTAGTCTTTCTTTTAACTGCAACACTCAAAATATTAACAAATCAATATTCTTCTTATGACACAATGGTCCCCACAACAGTATTTGCTACTATAAGAGTCAATAAAGTTGATTTTCTACCTATTTAAGCATTGTGCCAATATGGTGAGCCCTAGCATGTTTATCTGTCAGTGATAAAACATGCTTATTCAATATAATGATGCTAACTAGAAATGCCGAAGTTACAAAAAAACTGTACAATTTTGGATTTTGAACTTTTTGAAAATCTGAAATTGGACCCATTAAAGTCATGAACATTTAATAGTTAAAGTAGCAATGGTAATTACTTTACATGACTCTGGGACCGGCAAATGGCCTAGGGAACATTACATATATCCAGAACTTTCGAGCTTCCACATTCAACATTCATAATTTCCCAAAAATTCATAATTTTGAAAATCCAATATTTTTGAAAATTTGATATTTCTAGTCTCTAAATCTGTCTGTTAGAAGCCAGAATTTACCCTCTGTTTACTCCCATGGTGCGTTCCTGGATGGCTTGGCTTTGTGTCCTTTTCGGTTCTTTCCGTTGGTTTTGGTCAGGTTCCGTCGTGAGTTTGACTTTCTTTGGGACTTCAGGATACTTTAGATGCAGGAATATTCCCATTCTTATCTCCTCCATCAACAACCGACTGATTGACGGAGAGAACCAATCAGCTTAAACTATCCTCTGGGCCTATCCTCTATGGCTCTTGCCAAAGGGAAAGTTCAGTGGAAAACATCATTATTTTTTAAAAATTCCTTGCTGTTGACATTAGTGAGCTGACTTTTCAGGTTCTGAAAAGGTCCTTCTTCTTCCCAGAATGCACACTACAGTACATTGGAATGTTTTCTAATAATTGTCTGTTGAGGGGTCAACATGCTCTGAATCTCTACCGAGCAACTAAATCAAATCAAGCACGGGTCAAAGGCAAGATCATAATGGTCTCTATTAGGGGGTCCTGCCAATAGAGGAGTATTTCGAAGCATTATTTATACACAGACAAAATGCTGAACTGCTCTTTTTTTCTTAAAAGTTTATGTATTTGCACTGAACTTCCCCCTTATTTGCATGCAATTTGCATCATATAGGGGAGAGCAGGAAAAGGGTAACACTTTATAAGCATCAGCAATATTAAATTAGATAAGGCTCACTGCAGTTTGCCACCAGTGTTGAGTAGTCAGGCAGGCGCTTGGCCCCTCTGACATACCACACACACATGGTTTTCTCCCCTACATTTTGCATCTTATACGGGAAGCATATGGAAGGGTAACAATTCACAAGGTGCCTGTCCAGCTGCCTTTTATACCCAGGTGGTTGGCACTGGAACATAGCTATCATTGGTGAATTTGGGACATGCGACTGCATTTGTTCCCACAAATTAATAAAATCCTTGAAAATTTGAAAATACTCGACAGTCCAAAAAGTCCAAAGTCTGAAAAGTCTGAGTTTATTCGAAAAATCCTATTCGAGCGCGGTTTGAATCAGGTAATTGAATTAAATAGCTGTAATATTCACTTTTTGCCCAATTTACCATAATATACTGTAGTAAATTATTTTGAGCATTTGAGTTTTGGTTTGACATGCAGTAAACAGGCATTATTTACTATGGACAATGGAAGACTTTGAAACGAAATGGCATCATGGCATAAATCAACCACTTAAACAATCCTAAATATAGATCTTGTGGGTATGGACGCTCAAGAAATTTTCTTATGAACTTGTGATACAAAGATTAAATATATTGATTTAACATCAGGCTTATATTGATCATTGTTAAAATACTTACTTTTAATCTATACAATCATTAATATATTTCCAGATTCTTTCTTGCATTTTTTTATTACTCTCAAATGTTAAAATGTTGAAAACAAAGCATAAAACTAGCTAAAAATAACCAAGAAGAACAGACTTGCTAGAACAATTTTCACCACAAATAACTGTGGTTCTATTTTTATATTCATTTTCTGTAATGTTTTAATTCCATATATGTGTGTATGGTTTTGTCATGTTGTGATACAGTGGATATAGAATCTTTACACGGTATATTTTAAACTGTTCTCAGACAGTCCCCAGCATCCAGAGGAACCAAATGGATTATCCTGCAGGTCTGAGAATAGAGCCAGGCAATCCTACCACACTGTGTGGTTCAAAGTCAACATCTATGTTCATACTTATTATTCACCATGGCAAGTGCCACTTTATAGCTGCTTATGTTACAACTTGGGAGCACAGGATACTAATTAGCTTTATAGATTAAGGTGCTAAATGCTCCCCACAGTATAAAATGATATAGAGCCTTCTTATAACAGAAGTACCTCACAGTCTCATGTTGTTATAATAGTTTTCCCTAATAATCTAACATATAACAACGTATTTCTCACTGACCTTTCACATGTTTAAAACTGCAACTCCCAGCATATTCTGTTAGCAGTAAGTTTCTCCTTTATGTCCATTGGCTAATGAATGTATACAGAGCAATACAGCCTAATGATATAAGCATGGGTGTTGAACTTTTCCCATGTTTAAAACGACAACTCCCAGCATTCACTGGCTGCAAAGATGATTGAAATTTGTATTTTCAAATATCCTAGAATAAAGCCATTTTTCATGCTTTAGCAATTCCTACCCAAGAGCTCGAATATACAAGTGATCCATCTGCCTTCCCTTACATCCATAGCTATTACACTATTGGTCTAAGGAAGGATTATTTAGGTAAATTCAGGCAGTAGGAGTTATGAACATTACCAAACTTGCCCTCCCTTTCCTATTGCATCTACATGCAGCTAGAATCTAGGGCTCTAAGTGTAATAAACCTACAGGTTTAGAATAGGCCCATACAATCTTGCCACAATGTGCAGTTCAAACTAAACAGCACCATTGGGTTACCTGTAACCTGTAAAATTGGGACAGAGGGATAACATCAACAAAACATGTGACTTGTGACAGGGTCAAGAACAACAGCCCCCCTCACCCCCTCTCTGGATGGGAAACTATTTTGTGACTGACTGCCCCTCCCCCTCCCCCCACTACATTCATACTGTGGTGACACCTGCCCAATTGACACACTAAGCCAGCAGCATAGGTAAATACTGTACACCAAATAGACTATTTATAGAGATCTATAATCAAGCCCATCCGACCATGTTGCACCAAACTGTTTATTTGTTTTATTTTGTTTATTATTTCTGTTTTACAACAGAAATTAATAATGTTTCCTCCACTTGGAGGGGAGAAAAAAAAATATTCATTAGAATTAATCAGTAGTTTCTGGTCTAAAGAAACAATTTGTTTAAACTGAACTTTATATAATGTTTGACTGTTTCTTTGCAGAATTTTCAATTCACATTTTCTCTAAAAGTATATCTTTAGACATATTCAAAAAATGAATTTTAGAATCTATCTTTAGAAAACTGTCTGCATCATAAAATTTGCCTCTAATGCTGAAAATAGCTGATGTGAAGAAAAAAGTTCTGTAAACAGTCTGAAAAGGATGAGCCTTTGTAAGGTCTACATCCTTATACAATGTCAGTAAACCTAAATAGCAAACCTTGAAAATATTTTACAAATGTCAGCAGCATCCTCAGATATGATTACTCTCTTATTTTCTGCCAGCTCAGCCATCTGTTGTCATGTACTGTGTAATTTGTGTTTTTTCAGGACACCTTCATAGACAGATTAACTGTGACAAGAAACAAGGGCACATGAACTTCATTCTTCGAATTGTTAACACTCCTTTTTTATGTGTGTATAGTAGGTGTGTCATCACACAATGACAGGGAATTCAAAAATGGAAAAATGAGTCTGTTTAAAATAGAAATAAACATCAATTTGTTTGGCTGAATTTTTAGTTGAACCTTCTTAATAAAATGCATACAGGCATGCAATGTATAATTCACATTTATACGGATTCAAATCGTTAAAAAATCAGCATAACGATAGTAGCACACTGTCGCTCAAATTTGTCAAAGTTTTAAACAAAATGTGCTAAACCAATTTTGACTAGACTATGATTAGGGTTGTGAGGTTGCCCAAAACATGTTAGGCATCTCTGTTAGTTCATGTATTAAGCTTTTATTTATCTTGTTCTCGAATGGGAGTTTAGTCCAGAGTGTGCAAATTTATTTCTGTTTCAGTGAATGCTTTTTAGGGACAGAGGCAAAGAGCTCATGGCTATTTGCACCTGGCCAAACACAGGGAGAGGTGAGTACAATGCATGGGTTAAAATGTTTTGTGTATTTACATGGGGAACTGGTTAATTCCGATAGGATAGTTCACTCACAACTTCCTGAGTGATTGGGGAAAAACAATTGTCTAAGACAGTGTTACCCTGTCATTTTATTTGAGTAAGTTAGTGACAGCTTCCAGCATATAAGTTTGATAATAAGGAGTGTAGCACAGTGCATATGTAGATTTTGTTTTATAATGATCCCATTTTAATCATATGTAGGTTGTCTACACTGATAATAATTTTTCTTCACAGATAGATTTTAAAACTCATTATGAGAGCGTTCAGCGTCAGATGAATTTCATATAATGGAAATCATGCTAGAAGACAATTTTTTTCACCTGCTACCATATAAAACAGACTTAATACTTTGGGATATTGTACAGGCACCTAGATAGAGAGGCCTCTACACCATGCACCATGCCACATTTAGCAAGATACTCACACTCACAACAAAGTTTTGTTTGATTAGAGATGACCAAACTTCTTCAAAGTTGTTTTGTTTCCGAAATTTAAAAGTTTGTAGTTCGGTAGTTGAAACCGATCCCATTTAAGTCAATGTAAAAAATTTGTTAGAAAAGTATGCATTAAATACAATAAAAATAGTAATGTTAACTTACTGTATATGGATGTGGACAGACCTGGGAAATGGTCTGGGAAACATGTCCATATCACCAAACTCGTTTACACATTACCTTCCCCAATGATTGGGCAATTGTTGGGTTTCCACACTCTATTCAAGGGTTGTGGCATTTGAGGGTTACCGAATGCCACATTTGGAGTTAACGAATAATACATTTGAATGTTATGAAATTACACGTTACATTCAAGGGTTACCAAAATCGCTACATTCGAGGGATACGGAACGATAAATTCAAGGGTTACCTAATCGAAGGCTACATTTGAGGGTTACCGAACAATACATTCAAGGTTACCAAAATTGAAGGCTACATTTGAGGGTTACTGACATGAAGCTGCATCTGAGGGTTACCGAAACCGAAGGCTACATTTAAGGGTTACTGAATTTAAATCTTCATTTGGGGGTTACCGATTCGGGAGGTGCAGAAGAGGATTTAAAGGTTAAAAGAAGGGTATTGAATATGACGTATGTCTTTATTCAGCCTCAAATCCTATACTATACATTACCATGGATTGCTAACCATCCTGATTGTTTGGGTAGTGAGTGGATAAAAAAATCTTACTTACCGCATCTACAGGTTTATTCAATAAAAGTTTTATGTTAAAATGGTGCTAACTTTGGTTGGGGCAAAATTAGCACCATTTTAAACTATAAGAAATTTTATTGAATCTCCCTGCTAATATTTTAAATTGGACTTCATTATCAGATTTGAAATCTAAAAGTTATAAGTATACATATATCTAAAATATACTACTTTAAAGACCTATGAGACTATAAACCTGAAAAAAAAATGTTTTTACAGGTTTAAGACGTTGAAATACTCGACCAGATATAACTGTGAATACTACATATAAAACTTTTAAAATCTAAATACCAAGTCTAGAATTTTAAATATTACTGCACATCAGGTTCAAAACAAAGTATTATGGATTCTTTTTGAAGTTTAAACTTAATTTAGCTTTTTTCTTGCACAGCTTTAAGTATAGAAGGTTTTAAAAAAAAAAAGTAATTATATTCAGGGGTGCCATAGTAAGGATGAAGTCTAAGAGCTTTAAATGGTTATGCAAAAAAGCTAAATAGACATCAGCAGAAAAAAATAAAGATTCTTTGATGTGAGTCGTATTTTCATTTTAGCAATTAAAATGCCCTTTGAAGCTATTTGGCATGTATTATAAACCCACAGTGTATAAAACCATGCATTTCGTTTCAGAATGTCCCATATTTAACACAAACAATGTCAAAGGATCAGAGTTTTTTTATGATAATTTAAGTATTAAACTGATAAATTAAATTTGGTTTATCAAGGTTGTCTAAATTAACACATATATACGCTTGATCATTGTAATAGGGGGATATTAAAGGAGAACTAAAGTGATTTTTTATTTTTTTACTATATTAACCTATTTACCTTTAAGGACAACTCCACCCTTATTAGAACATCTTTTGAAAGAACGGCCTCTTTAAAATATTTTGATATATCGTACTTTGTCCTATGAATTCATTATTGTATGCCTGCTATGCTTCTGGATGCCTCATGGAAACTGAGCATTAGAAACCTGTACTGAGCCTGGGCATGCTCAGAAGAGGCAGAGAGGGGATAACATTCGGTCATTGGCTGTGATGTCAACTGTCAAATCCTAAATGACAGTTGCTAACTGAATAACCTGGAAGCAGAAACGGGAAACAGGACATTGTGTAGGATTTCAGGTTAGACTTATATATTCAGATTTCAAACTATTACTGTTTAGGGTTTTGGGGGGGATTTACCTGTATGTAAGTTTTCATTTTAGGGCTGGACTTGCCTTTTAAGGATGTAATTTTCTGAGATTGAAAAATGGCTAGTGAACACTTAGCAGCTGGAAAGTTTCAAAGAAATTTCTATTGTCTGCTGGACTCCCTCGCAAAGAATTCACATGGAAGTCTAAAGGGAAGTTTAACCAAAATCCTTTCAAATAAACAGTTAATAAAGTTATACTGCTGCAAACAACATGGGAGCAATGCAAAATGGCCAATAACTGCCTAGCAAGTGTAAATCCAAGGCTACCCAATTATTATTGAGTTATTGTGAGTCTTACACAAATTTTTCAGTTGCTGTGCAGCCTTTATAATATAGGCCGTGTTAAATTTTGCCTTTACAATAGAGGCCCAAACCATCAGTTTTTACCTACTAACATCCCGCAATGCAGTAAATTTAAAAAGAGATTTATTGTACTGTGAGTATCTCGAATGTGAGAGGGGCCCTTGTGCTAATAACACCCCCCAAATTGTTCCTTAGTAACAAATAGGTCAAATGGGTAGCATGTTCTCAGTGGTTAGCACTGATGCCTTACGGGGCTGAAGTCTTGAGTTCTAATCCACCCTCTCCATGCTTGCGTGAGATTCCTCTGGGCACTCTGGTTTCCCCCATAATCATAAAAGACATTCTGGTACTGGTTGTCCCTGTTCAAATAAAAGTGATTGGTAGCTCTGCCATAAAATCCATAATATTAATAAATGCAAGTCTCTAAACAATTAAGAAAAGTGAAAAATATCAAGAAAAAAACTAAACTGTGGAAATAACAGAAGTTACACACAACCCACTGCAATACTTCCAGGTTCTTTTCTTTCTTATTATTTTATGCTACACCACATTAGAGATGTGGACTTTTAGAACTTCCTAAACTTCAAACCAGTTTGAGTTTTCTGAACTCGCAGATGTATTTTTGAAAATTAACCAAAATTCTATATTTATCAAATTTGAGTACCGTTTGCTAACCCTTACTTCAGCCATAACCCCAAATGTACCGTTTGGCAATAACCTTTGAATGCGGCGTTTCAGTGGTATCCCTCGAATGTTCCATTTTGTCGATAACCCTAAAATTTATCATTCAATAACCCTCAAATGTATTGTTCGAATTCAGTAACCCTTAAATATATTGTTCGATTTTGGTAACCCTCGAATGTATCGATTTTTGTTAATTCTCTAATGCATCATTCGGTAACCCTCTATTTCCTATAACCCTCGATTGTAGCATGGGAAAACCCGACAATTAGGATGGTCGGGGAAGGTAGTGTTTTAAATAGTTTTGTGATATATGCGTGTTCCTCAGACCATTTTCCAGTGTTAGAGACCTGATTTACGGTAAGTTAACATTGCAATTTCACTGTATCACATTAGAAAATTTCAAACTATTTGACTCTCTTTGACTAATGGGTTCATTTCCGAAATATAGAACTTAAGAACTTTTATTCAGGAAGTTTGGCCATCTCTGCCGCAGATCTGCTTTGATATGTTTATCATTCCATACTGAAAACACACCTAGTGCATGGATGCCTAACTCTCAGCCGATATCTGCCCTTTAGTCTTTATATCCTTATCTCCATGGCTTGCTTCTCCTATACAATAGCATTAGTCCAGAGGATAGAACCGCCTACATGGACAGGGTTGCACCCTGGTCATAATGTGCAAGATATATGGGCTGTTACCAAAAAGTTACCAAAACCACACACCGACAAATTATACACTAGTGAGGACTGAGAGCTGTCAGGCAATGCACAGAATAAAGTGGCAGAAGATCAGACAGGAGTAGATGTCAGGAAACCGAATAGAATCATGTATGGTCAGGCCAGATAAAACGGGCAAATCAAAGTAAAGGCAGGCATATACGTACAAGTGTATTTTTCCAGGCAATTATATTGATATTATCCCCCCAAAATTTCCTTTCCAATAAGAAAAATTGGACTATTTGTTGCCCATTAACTGCAATTGGTTTGACAGTTGAACGATTCTGATTATACGATTGGGATTGTTTGTGTATTTGCACCCTAATCTTCTCTGGCTGCTGAGGGGGTGGAGGGGAGATAAACTTTATAATACTTATTTGTGTAGAAAGTGATACGAAATCAGCAGTTTCTGTGTTATAAGGAGGAAACTCTTATTTTAGGTAAAATATTTCCCTTTGTTGCAGTAATTTATTCAGGTTGCTGATTTCATATTTTTTACTGATTAAAAATAATTAATTATAATTTTTGTTTTTTGTCTTGACATTTGTAGGATTGCAATTTTGTCCATTTAAAACCAATTTTTAAATCTATAGGCTAAATGAATATTTGTCAGTTTACGTAGCATCATGCAATATCAGTGCCAGTACAGTTCTCAGCAGGTAATTATTGTAGGTTAATTGTGAATAATTCTCACAATTTTTCCTGTAATTGCACTATGCATTGGTCTAATTTGGGGAACATTGGTGGCTGTGTCTCTTGTGCCCACACAGACAGCATACCGTTTGATTGTTTTATGTGGGAGATTAATATTTAGTAGGGATGGTTACTTTTCATGTGGTTTTGGTCAAAGCTGTCCATGGTGATAAAATGAGAGGTTAAACTGGTGCTATTATATTCGATAGTGGTTAGCCCCAGTTTAACTCTTTTATGTGGCAGCTACATGGGCATCGTTGAAAACACTCAAGCAGTCATGTATCCAGTTACCAGTATTGTGTGCTACTTTTATATGATTTAATGCCAGCTAATCTGGTGTTAATGTCGCACTGGGGTTAAATTACTTTAGTAATTTCCCAACAGACACAAATCTGATATTAAAAATAGAAATTGCATTTACTCAAAGTGTTGTGTCCCTAGGTAAATCTCCCCCATCATTTTTGGAGTTGTTTTCTAGGTAAGGTGGTCTTAAGTTGTGGTCTTACAGCACAGCCTTTTTTATTCTTTGCTATATTTGAAGCTATTTGTTTGTCATTTCTTTGTACTGTATGCACTGATGCAAGTAAGGTACACATTTTAAATAGGAATGTAAAAGATGAATATTTAGTGGAAATGTTCATGTCTTTTTTCGATATTCACCCAGAATTTCCCCCTAACTGACATTCCTACACTGATATGATGAAGATGAAAAATGAATGAATGAAAGAATGACAACACTTTATTTTTGAAGCTGTGTACTTTTCCAAAAGTAAAGGGATGTTAGGCTAAATAAATAAATAGTTGTTCTAAGTGCAAACCCCAGGTTATGCTCTTTGGACCCATTTTTGGCCATGGCTCTTTCTGCACCCATGCACGGCATCTCATTTGATTCAGGATGAAGGAAATTGATATTTAATGATTTATCTGTTGTATTCAATAGATCACTGGCTTGAGTTTAGTTTCTGAAGACTTCGCTGTCATCGCGATTGGCTTCTCAATTCAGAAGGACTTGACAAGATATCATTGGCAATTATGAACCTGGAAAATCCCATATTGCATATCACAAGTATTTGGATTAGTGTTCTAGAGGTGTTATAGGACTACTCCCAGATAAGGTCCAGTGTACAATGAAACAGCATTGTACATGGCAGACAGTGGGGTCGAACCCCCCCCACCTCTATTTAGGCTTGGTTTTTTATTTTCACATAAATGGCCTCCTTAACACTTCTCTTGAACCAGTCACATTCCTTTGCCAATATGTTAACATTACAATCTTCAAAGGTATGTCCTTTATCCTTAAGATGCAGGTACACGGCTGAGTCCTGACCTGAGGAATTGGCTCTTCTTGCTGCCCATACGTTGATGAGTTGCTGTTTGGTCTCCCCCACATACAAATCAGAGAATTCTTCACTGCACTGCATGCACTGCGTATATGATCTCGCTTTTCTGTGTTTCGGTATTGGGTCTTTTGGATGTACCAATTGTTGCCTCAGTGTGTTGTTCGGTTTAAAGCAACAGGGATACGATGTTTTTTTGAAAACTTCTTAATTTCTCTGAGACCCCTGCTACATATGGGATGACCATGTTCTTTCTCCTGTCTTGCTTTTCCCCTTCACTGTTGGTATTCGTGTTCTTTTCTTTCCTTCTACTTCTTTTGGCAAAGGCCCATCTAGATATCCACAAACACACAAAATTTAATGGATTTATTGACTTTTCAAGTGGGTTTACGTAAGATTTGCAACTTTGAATATCTTTTTCCTTCTTATTTCAGATAATCTGTTTCTTCATGTTTTCAGAGAACTGTGTCCAAAATTCTGCATTTAGGTATGATAGCCTTATACAGTTGAAGGTATGTAGATTACAACATTTTAAATATGGAAATGGTTCAGAACACTGAGCAGTTGGATTTTTTCTGCAATTGCTCTTAATTGCAATTATGTATTTGTACTTTTTGGAGTACAAACTCCAAAAACTGTAACTCCAAAAACTGTTTTAGTCAGGAGAGGTTATAGTTTTCATTGTGTTGTTTACAATTTTCTGCTAAAGTTTTTGTGTAAAAATTTGATTTTTTTTTTTAGTAAAGAAAAAAGGAAAACAGTAGATAAACTTCCAATTTGATGAACAGCTGGTTTCTGGGTATCTACATTTTGCCCAAACTTATAAAAACTTGGGGATATGTAGTTTTCTAAAAATAACTCACATGTGGGGGTATTTTAGTGAATGTTTTATCCAATGTAAGCATCAGAAGGGATTACACAATTTACACATTAAAATGCAAAAATAAATTATATTTTTTAAAATCAAAATTTCCCCAAAAATCAGTCAAATTGTCAGAAAAGTTACAAATTTCTGTTATCTTGTCAGTGTCCACATGAATCCATTGAAGCTTAATTTGCAAAGATGTGTAATATCAAACTCAAAGGCATTTGAAAAAAAAAAGTTGAACTTCCAAAAGCACAAAATATAGCATAATAAAAAAAACATTAAATAAAGGGAGATGTACGATGAAGGTCAAATTCATTTTTTTCAAAAATGTATTTAACTTTTACAACTTCTGGCTAGAACTATGCTTTTTCACTTTAATTTTTGAATGAAAAAGAAAATGTCTCTGATTCCAGCTTTGGAATGTTCTGACTCAGCTAAATAATTGTATTTCTAATTTTATAAATGCCAAAAAAAGCATAACCATTCTAGATGCAGCTTACCTTTTTTCTTTTTTTTGTTAATTCAAAGTTTAGGAAATATTATTTTGTATGTACTCTGTCTGTGACCTTTGTAGCCTGAACATTCTCACAGGAACATATTCGTTATGTTTAGAGACTGAATACTCTTTTGAGAGTTGGGGTTAATCGAGTAACAAAGTTTGTAACATAAAGTTATCTACACCTGTCGATTTCTCTAGATTAATCATGTTTTTACCTAAACTCAATTTTGTTTCTTTATTTTAAACAGTGTTTTGTGAAATTCCTTAGGTGTAAAACATTGTAAAATGTATTTTTCCTTAAAGGGTATGTCTACCCTCCAAAATATTTTTTTATATTTGGTTGGCAACTCCCCAAAAGCTTGACCTCACAAGGTGTATAAAATCCAAAGATGCTTCCAACAGTACTTACCCAGCCTCCTTTCCCCCGGCATGCTTCTGCTTGCTCCCGTGTCCGAGCACAGAAGAAAGTTAAAGGGGCCAGACTGGCAGAGTCTCCTGTGATTAGCTCAGACGCGATGAGGTAAGTACTGAAAGTAAGTACTGGAAGAAGCATTTTGGATTTTATAAACCTTGCAAGGTCGAGGTTTTGGGGGGTTGCCAACAAAATATGAAAAGGTTTTTTGAGAGGGTGGACATACCCTTTAAAAGTTATTATCAAGTGATATAATTTTCAGTCATAATTTGTTAATTTAGCTATCATAATTTAAAAGGGAATGTCCACCCCCCCAAATAATATTTCATGTTTATGTAGAGAACCCCTCTAAAGCCTTAACCATAGTATTCACACTGCCCAATATTTTTCCTGTGTCCGAGCACGGAAGCAAGTAAAAGGGGCCGACCGGCAGTTTCTCCGTGATTAGCTGAATGCGATGGGGTAAGTACTGGAAGTAAGTACTGAGAAGCATTTTTGTATGTATGGATTTAATGTAAAGAGGTGAGTGGTTGTAGGCAGATCCAGAAACGAGGAGACTCCAAAGATATCTCAATTCAGCAATCTTTATTCACACATGACATCAAATGACATTTGAGGAAGGACCCCTGGTCCAAAACATGTCATGTGTGAATAATGAGGAAGGACCCCTGGTCCGAAACATGTCATGTGTGAATAAAGATTGCTGAATTGAGATATCTTTGGAGTCTCCTCATTTCGTGGGGATCTGCCTACAACCACTCACCTCTTTACATTAAATCCATACCTCTCTTTATACAAGACAGTACCATGCTGGCTCTGGTTGTTGCCACCTGGCACTGCTTCTTCCTTTAAATTTGTTATCCACCAAAACTCCAAGATCCCTTTCCAACAGGGATTCACTTAACACAGAGCTATTTATAGTATAGGCAACACAAGGATTTTTAAGTCCAAAATGCATCACCTTACATTTATCAACATTGAATCTCATCTGCCACTTAGCAGCCCAATGTGACAATCTATCTAGACCCCCTTGCAACAATTGCACATCCTCTGTTTTTAATGGTCGACAAAGTTTTGTGTCTTCAGCAAACACAGAAACTTTGCTGACAATACCCACTTCCAAATCATTAATAAATAGATTAAATAGAAGCGGCCCCAACACAGAACCCTGTGGCACCCACTTATCACTTTAGTCCATAAAGATGAAGCTCCATTAATAACTACTCTCTGCATCCTATTCATTAACCAATTTTCTATCCATGCACATGTGCCTCCCCAGACCAACAGACCTTAGCCTATACATTAGTTGCCTATGGGGGACTGAATCAAAAGCCTTTGCAAAATCCAAGTAAACTACATCTACTGCTATGTCAGAGTCTAAATATCTACTCACTTCCTCATAAAAGCCAAGCAAGTTAGTTTTACAAGATCTGTTCCTCCTAAATCCATGCCGGTTACTACTTATACAGGGAGATTCAATAAAAGTTCTTATCGTTTAAAATGGTGCTAAATTTGCCCCAGCCAATCAGATCTTATTTAGCATTTGAAAGCTAACATCTGATTGGTTGGGGAAAAATTAGCACCATTTTAAATGATAAGAACTTTTATTGAATAACCCTGATAATGTCAGTCCTTGAAACCGTTACATCAATATTTTCCCACATCCCCAGTGGAGGCCTGCAGATGTGGGCGTGCTCAAGATCGCCAATCGCCGTGCTCTCACCTACAATAATACCTTCCATTAACAGGAAATGTTGCTTTTCAAACAAATTTCAACAGTTTTAAGTGGAACTCATATGGGACCAATGGGAGAAAAAACCCTTGCCTTTGGGAATTTTGTGCACAATTAACTCCTGGTGAATCAAGTTCAGTTCTTTAATTAACTGCAAATTTGTCCAGGGACCAGGTATAGGCGTTTGAAGAAGAAAACACCACTGCTCAGAAGATGTTGATTCTGGACATTACTGAATTTTTAATTCAAGAATGTGTTCTCCTTCTAACCTGTTTTTACTTTACTCATATGATTAGAAACTTTTTTGCTGGTGTAGGCAATAGTAAAAGGGGGTACTTATTTGCTCCAGAGACTGTCACTCCTTATCAAAATTCTATGGCCCTCGCTATGTTAGAGGCATGGTGTTTTGCTGAAACTACCACTCTAGGTAGAATGCAATAAATGGGTTGCCAGTGGTTCTTGAAATTAAACAATATCTTATTTATTAACAGAACAATATTAATAAGGCATTGCAATTGTACATTGAGGTGACATAACAAGGCCATCATATCATATACATACTCATAACCCAAGGATCAGAAACAGCATAAATAACATTAGCAATTTGGTAAATGTCACCCCCCCTGCTCTAAAGTTACTGAAGTGGAATCTTCGAACCCCTTTGTCTTGCAGTATGTCCCTATTCTTTGGTGTATAACCCAGGACTCTAGTCCTTACTAAATTTCCTTGTTGGAGCTCAGGCTGCTCACTACTCCTCACCTACTCCTGGAGTGATTCTATAACAGAAATAATCTCACATTAACTGGGTCTACCTGTTTATCTAAGGTTCCAACTCTCCCCTGTCCTCTGGGAAACTTGGCAGATCTCCCTTTTATACAGCGACACCTACTAGTCAAAACCTGCCAGAATGAGAAGACTGAAGGGTACTAGTTTACCAGTTCCCTACATTCTCCCCCTTGGTGAATTCCTTTCGTCCCCAGCAAGGAACAATAAAAACATTTATTTACAATTTATTTACAATTTACAATTAATAGCAAAATACAGTTAAACAAGTCAGAAAAATAGATGTATGACTAATAGCACATAGGCATCATATTAACAAGTCTAGCACATGAGCTCACTTAGAATCATCAAAGCATAAGGTGGAGCAGAATAACAAGCACTACATAACGGAGGCCCTCCCCAAATGTCATAAGTAAAAAAGTGGGAGGTCTCTGAATACGATCACCCTTTCTCACGTCTCCAGGAATAGGTATAGAAAGGTCCATGACCAGAGTCAGCAGGGTTCTTGGGCTGTCGCCATAACGGAACAAGGGGCAGCTCATTTTCTATCCTTGGCTGAAAAGGTGGGATAGCAGCATCTAATCCCCCCTCTGAGCCAAACTACCACTTGCCACAAGTTGGAAAGATTTCCCAGGGCTATCATTGGGTGGTGCGAAACCAGTCATTGTCAAAAAAATTAATCTCACCATAAGTAGGAACCCCATCTACATCTGCTGTAATTGTAGATGCCTCATCTGTAGTGGGAACTCATGGTACTGGGAGTAAATATTTTGGTGCCATGTCTTAATCTCCTCCCACCTGGATCACAGATTTGGTACACAGGAATATTTTGGTAGTTTTGCCTACCACCTCAAACAAATCTTTCCTCCTCCATCTATCAGCCGACTTATGTTTGGCAGTTGGACCCATTTGCGGAAAGCACCTTATCACCATACATCAGCTCTCTGTACCGTACCCTGGCATCAAAGCATCTGTTTATTCCCAGCATTTATCTTTGCAGCATTCTCCTCAGCCAACTAGTAGGCCTCTTTAAGCTTGCTCATAGATGGGCCACCTAACTGTAGGGATCTTGTCATCCTGCTCCATCACTGAACACACACAACTGGATGTCATTGAAAGCCGGGCCTCTCTCCCAAACATAAGAAATTAAGCAAGAAAATCCAGTGGAATCATGACAGATGCATTTATATGCAGAACCATTGCACCTTATGGCTACTCCAGGATGCTTAGCTGAAGCAAGAGGGTACCTAGCATATCCAGCATAGTTGGGTTAAAAATATATTAATGTCATCAATATATATGCAGTTCCTTGATTTAAGTCTCCCAGAACCTTTTCCATAAGGTGCTAAAAGGTAGCTCGAGCCCCACTTGTGCCCAAGGCATTCGGTAAATTGTAAAAGCCCCAATTGGCAAATAAAGCTGTCTTTTCTTGATCTTCTGCAGACATAGGAGTTTGTGTAATATCCATATCTTAAGTCCATCACTGAAGACCAAGCACTGCCATGCAAAGCATCAAGTGTCTCATCATATGTGGCAGTGTGTACTGATCAGAAATGGTACATTGGTGAACATTTCCATTTTTCTTTCGGACAATAACTATAGTGTGAAGCATAAGGACTTTGTGATTCCACAGTAAACTTTTGGTCTTTCATTTTTTTAAAATAGTTTCTGACATCATCAATATCTTTGGGTGGTATTAGCCAAGACCTTTCTCTAAAGGAGTGCTGTCTTTTAAATCGTATGGTGTGTTCAGCATTTTAGTACACCCCAACGTCCATATCATTAATGAAACACATTACTAACTGCGCTAGTCCCACCTCCACATTTCGGTGTTCGGGGGTTCATTATAATTTAGCTGAGTCTCTGACAATCCCATTTACAGGTAAAGAGTCTAAACATTCCACGGGTAGCTTGGGCCACGGTCTCTAGGGCTGGAACTACTACTACACTGGGTTTCCAACACAACCCCCAGGAGATTCAGGAGCAAATGTCTGGCAAATCTCCTGCAACTCTGGAGCTATCTGGCAATAGAGTCAGGGTACCATTCCTCTCGGCTTCAAAACTTAATGAAGGCTTCCTCAACATGCTTTCACTTACAGCCAACAATTATAGGTGTAAACTTTTTTTCTACCTGGAGGGGGCTCACATAAGCAATGACTTAAGTGGGGTATCATTGTCTCCAATGCATTCAGGGACTTTCCCCCAGCAAAAAATGCCACAGGACCCACAGGCTGCAGTGGAATATGACTGAGGATTGTCTGGTATAAAGACCTGTGAATAATAGTTAATTGAGAGCCTGTGTCAACGTGCAGTGGGTGGGTATACTATTTACAACAAGTTAATGCGCATCTACGCCCCACACCGGGGAGAACTACAGTCTGTGAGGACCCCCACCTTTTCCTTGATAGCTGTCCCATCTTTCTTTCAATGTCTAGTTGGTTGGCAGAAATGGTTCACACTGAGGGACTTGATGCCCAGTCTGCCCATAACGGAAGCATTCCAGATGGGCAGTGGAGCAGGTATAATAAGGGGCTGTAACTTTGAATATTTCATGGAAGCATCTTTGCTTTCTTCTTCTTTGTCACAGCCTTGTCACTAAATATCTCTGAAAGATGACAGAATCTGAAAGTTCCATCCCCCTACACACATTCCATGCGTTCTCCCTATGTAGAGCATAGGGCGAACATTCAGGACTGCCCTTTTCCTCAGCCACGGCCAACTCTCCTATATTTTAATACAGTGAGATGACCATGGGCAAGGGAAATTTTCAGGCTTTTCCGCGGCCTCACAGTTCAGAAAAGCCCAAAAATGTATCCATCTAGCTTCCTTTTAAGCAACAGTCTACTATCTGTCAAATAATATACTAAATCACATATCTGCTCACACATGTAACGTTGTTTAATGGCGTAACTTCTACCACTATGAGGTGGGTGAAATCCTGGCCAACCAACAAGACCTGCATGTAATACAGTCAGGGCATCTAAAACACCCTCTTTTTTTTGTACTCATCCAGAAGTAACCTATGGATTCAGTGAGGTGAAATCAAATCTGTATGTACCAGTAGTTGGTTACATCCTCTTCTTAGGTGTGACGCAATTTAGACTGAGAGTTGCCTGTCATACACCAAATCCCAATGCGACTAGTATGTCCATCAACCTCTTACTAAATGGGGTATTTAGTACAAATTTAGATAATTTGTTCTTTAAACTTTAATTACCCAGATAGTAATTGTTATACTGCTTACTGTATTGTCTTCTTGTCTTTAGAGGCAGAGGATTTCAGGAGCATTAGAAAGATACTAGACAAGAATAAAGTTTAGCATTTAACATTTTATAACATACAGTAGACGTTATAGTAGTTAATCAAAAATGACATACTAAAACATTATTATTATTAAACTTAAGTTCTCCTGTAAATGTAGATCCATGGAAACTTCATAATCCCCTTACTGTATGGTGCATGCAAATGAAGTTATGTTGCTAAAGTATTTGTAGATTTTAATGGTTAATCAGCAAAATCAAAAACGAATCTAAAGGTCTTGAAAGACGTTGCATTGAGAAATTGTGAAAAAAACAGTTTGTGTGTCAGTAGTGTTTGGTTTTATGGAGTATGTTTTTTGTAAAAGTATTGGTTTTTATATATAACTTAGGTGAATTTGTTTAGACCAAAAGCAATGCTAGAATTGGGGGAGATTTCAAATTGCTAGTGTAATTTTCTCAAACATCCTGATTCTCATTAAGTATAATATCCCAATCTATACTGCTAACTTTGTCTATGGCCATGCCCCAATTCGCCCGAATGCTGGAAACACCTCACCAGACATGGTTGCCCCCAGAATAAAAGACTGAGGCCTGGACACCCAAAGTTTCGCAGAGCAAAAAGCTGGAATCAGGCTAAAGAACAGTCACAAAAATGTTTCAGGAGAAAAAGAAAAAAAAACGAGTCAAGGAACAAGCCAAGGTCATACATGGGATCAACAATCACGATACCTATGGAGATCAGAAGCAAAGTCAGAATTCAGGCAGAGGCCAGTTCAGGCAGCAAGGATCATTGTTAAATAGGTAAGAATATGGCAGCAAAGATCAAATAATAGAAAACATCACGTAACAAGCCAAAAGCTATTACAAGAGATTTATTGTCTCCCACAGTGGTGTAGTCCAAACGTAAAAACACAAGAAAAGATGCTGAATTTTAATTAAGGAGGAATAACAGATGCTGCAATTTATGTAAGTATAAATTCTAAGTATTGTATAGGCTCGTGTGGCGGCACAGCAGATCTTTTCGGGAGATGGCTCTGCTTTGACTGCCCAAGAGATGTAACTGCACTGGTAGAGTGTGCTTATATATTTTTCTGGAGCTGGGATTTCTACAGTTTAGTGGCCAGTGAGATACAGTAGCTTATTTGAGCCATCAAAAATTGTTTGTTTAATGCTCCTTTCATTCCTTGGTCCGGTAAATACTTGTAGTGCCATTAGGGAGTCTCACAGCCTGAAGATCTTACTCTTCCCAATACCTAAGGACACAATTTTTTACATCAACATAATGATGCATCTTCCGATAATTGGGAATGAAAGGAATAGAGATATCCTGTTTCCTTGTTAAAATTTGTGTCTACTTTAGGAATAAAAGATGGATCCATTTGAAGTATTATACCTTCCCTCAGAATCTTTAGAAAGAGTTCTCTGCAAAATAAGCCTTTGATCTTGCTTACACTTCTAACTAACACAAAGCTACTAGAAGGGCAGTTTTCCATGTCAAAGGGCAATAGGTATTTCCTCCAAGGGAAAAGTTCATTGAGGCACTGCTGAAATTTGTTCCAGTATCTTTGGTAACCCCCTAATGTAAAAGTTTATGGCAGAGTCTATATACAGCAGAGTCTATATAACTAAAGCTGAAAAACATACTCCTGCATTAGTCTCTTCTTTAAAACCATGCTTTGAGCTTAGATTCTCTAGGTTGGGATGTAGTTTAGACACTTGAGAAAGAATTTGTCAAGAAGAGGAAGAAGCCAGGGGGTCTCTAATAAAAGATGGATCAGATCCACAAACCATGTCCATGAGGTCAAGTTGATATGGCTTTGGTCCTGGTGAATCTTCTTCCAAACTTTGGAATTAGAGTAGTTTGGAATGTGGGGCAATGTGATTTGGAAATCCCAGATTATGGTCATCAAATCTCTGCCTGCTGCTTTTGTTTCTGGTCAGGGAAAAGTACTTGACAGCTTTTTGTTTGTTGTACAGTAACCCATAAGGTCCCCATCTTTGGCAGATTGTCTCTTATGTAGGTATCAAAATGTCAATTTTTATTGTTTGAAGAGTTGTAGAAGTTGTATCAGAAAGAGTCCCTTCCTGATAGTTTTATAAGCTTGCAGCCATATAGTTGACTGTTTGAATAGAACAACCTGATTGTGAATGATCGACTCGAAAAAGACTAATGCTTCCAAGATGGCCTTTAGCTCCCTGAAATTTTAGACTCTTTCCTCTCTAGTATGGACAAGGCCCCTTGACTGGACATCCTTTGACAATGGGCACCCCAAACCCAGAAACTGTCATCTGTGGTGATTATGATTAGAGGCAAGTAGTTAGGGGTTTTCCTATGGACAGTTGTAGCAGACTCAGCCACTCAGTATCTAGTGCATTTTGAACTCTGTTCCACCTTGAACAGTTATTGAAGACTTCTTCTGTGAGCTCTTGCCACATGGAGGAATCGAAAAACCTCAATACTGTGAAATGTTTCTTAACCTGGCGTGGTTGCCAACCTTATAGAGGTAACTGCAGTCTTTAAAATTCTTTCCAGGATCTTTACGGTATGATACACACGATTTATAGAGTCTCTGACTAGCTATCTTAAGAATTTTTAATGGCATAGGCTGATATGCACTGAAGACACATTGAAGATATAGGGTTGCTAAAAGTCTCCTGGGGGATATTTACTGTGGATCTTACTGATTCCATCTTGAACATTTGTTTCTTTATAAACTGAATCAAATGTTAAATCTATAATAGTGTGAAACTTCTTAAATTCCTAATACCTTGTGTAAGAGCTAGCTGCTTGTCTGAAAATGAGCGTTTGGAGAAATTACAAACAATCGGAGGGCAGCGAAGGAATTCTATGGAATGTCCAAGTTTTATGGCTTAAGGCTTTCAACACTTGAAAATGAAGGACAGATGACTCCTCACCCTGGCATCATTGGCTAAAGGGTCAACCCCAAACCTTCCCTTTCTGAAATGAGAGAAGCAATTTGTCTATCTGAAGGTCTAGATTTTCACTCCCTGGTAAAAAACTCTTAAGGTACAAAAAGTATTTTGGAATGATCTTCTATCTTGAGGTAAAGCCACAATTCTGTCCTCTCCCTTCTTACTTAACAGGGAGTCTATTTGGACCCAAGCAATTTTACTTTGTTACTGTAACCCACTAGTCTGTTCTTTGAGCCAAAGCTGCTGACCATCACTTCCGGCAACTAAAGTATAATCTGTCGATCTAGAAAAGAGTTTAACATTAGAGTGGGCAGCATCCAGATATATTAAAAGATAAAAGAATAGAAGAATTTCTTATAAAGAATAAGAATGTCCTTGGATTTGTTCTATGGAGACTGCTCTTTTTAGACTGTTCTCCAGGTCATTTAAATAATGTGCATTGCCTTGGCTACAGAAGTAGTAGACAATGTTGATTGAATAGCCTTTGCTAAAGAAGAATAAAATTTTCTTAGCCTTCCTATCCATTGGATCCCTAAGGGAGGATCCGTCTTCTAATGTAGGGTGGTCCGTTTTACCGTTATAGCCTGTGGGTGCTCCACTTTTGGAGGAGAATCCTACTTTTTAGATCAAATGGAAAAAGACTAGAAATAGTTATGACAGGACACATTTCAATTTGGGCTTTTCCATTCTGTTTTAATGTTATCTCCAATAGCTTCATGCACATGAAATACTGTATATGTATTTTTTCTTTATGATACCTGAGAAGAGAGTCTTTGGGGGGCTCCTTGGGGTCTTCAGCAGGTTTTAAACTCTGCTGGTGGATTATGATCTAAATCCCATTGACCATCAAAGAGTGCAGCTAGGGATAATCCAGTCTGAATAGAGGTCATTGCTTCCTAAAATAAATCTTTGGATAGATGGATTCTTTTTTAGAATTAAGCATTTCAGTGCAAGGCAGACAACGTAATCTTTATCAAGGGGAGCATTGCAGCCTGGACAGAATCTCGACTTTGTAGTAGCCTTGCATTTAAAAGTTTGGGCTGTAACAGATATAGGCTCCTAACAGAGATGGACGAACTTCCGAAAATCCGTTCCACTCAAGGAATCGAGGATTTCCAAAAAATCTGAAAATTCGAAAATCAGCGAATTTTGCATTAATGTCAAAGGGAAAAAAATGGTTTACAGAAGGGGTAGCTTACTGTAAATGGTTCTGGGACATGGAAATGGTCCAGTGAACACGCTCCGCAGAAAGAACAACCCTTTAAGTCCCGTTAAGGCCCCCTGTAATGGTCCTTCTAAGGAACCGATGAGCTGTGGGACCCTCGAATGTCCGGCCATGGGACTTTTGGATGTTCAGGAATCCTTGGCTGTTCGGGATTACCAATGATTGGAAATCTTTGAACATTCGAAAATCCTGAAACAGAGTTCAAAAAAGTTTAGGAATATGCAGGTTCATGAAAATCAAACGCACATCCGGGTTTGGATCCGAGAAGCGGCCATCCCTAGCTCCTAATACTCTTTTCGAATTTTCTGGCAGACATTTCAACTAGAAAAACATTTAGAGCTGAAGCAGGGAACCAGTATGCAGAGACATCGTGCACTGGATCAGCAGGGTCTGGTTTTTAAACCCACCAATTCCTCATATTATGCGTGATGTGTTAGTGATGCGCAATATGTAATGATGTAATTGCTTTAAAGGGAATGTCCACCCCCCAAACTATATTTTCCCACTACTGGCCCCACCATGTAGTGTGTAAAAACCTTACCTTCCCATCCCAGCTCCATATGGTTCTCCTGTAGTCCCCCTCTAATGTCCAAAAACTGCTAGCAGGGGTTAGAAGAGTCCATATAGGACTCGGCCTCCTGTCTCCCCCCCGGGAGAAGTTTGGCATGCGCACTGCAGCCATTCTCCCTCTCCCTCCCGATTTTTGTCTCCCTCCTCCTGTGTAAATCCTTTTTATATAATGTACTGCTCCTTCCCAGCCCCAACCGCATAACTTTTATTTACAGAAGTGCCCCGATCTTTACTTACCATGCTCTCTCCTTCTCCGGTCTGAACTCCCGACAGCCACGTCCATGATTGTCTGCCTCTCAGCCAACACGGCCGTGGCTGCTGGTCCCGCCCCCTGGATAGGGCATGGTAGTAAAGATTGGGGCACTTTCTGTAAATAAAGTTGCGGTTGGGACTGGGGAAGGAGCAGTACATTATATAAAAGTTTATTACAAGGGTGGACATGCCCTTTAAACCCGAAATGCGAACGATTGTGGTAGCTGCCAAGCACGCCTGGGTAATGAGGCCTAGGATTTTGAGTGCTATAGGACAATTGGGTGTGTTTCTTTTTAATAGTTCCTCCAGGAAATTCATCCTCAAAGCAGTGCCTCAACTGTAGAGGTAGAATCTTGTTGGAAGGAGGTAGGTTCATTTCACCTCTGCAAGGGTTTTAAAGTCTTTAAGCATTATTTGTACAATATTATTATGTCTTCTGTTGCTCTTCTGCTGCCATTGGGAATCTAACAAGGTGGAGCTAGGTGTAATTGTCCCATAGGTGGTGAAGTTGGGATTGAAATTTTTGCCCATTTTTTCCCCTACACTGCATGTCTGCACAGTAGCATGGTAAGTGTTCCTTACCTATGCACACAGGGTTTGTTGTGAGACCAGAGGGTTCTATTTTGTATTAAAGTGCCAGAATATGTTTTGATTGTGTTGGTGTGTGTTTATTCGGAATAGTGTAGTAATAGTATATGAGGTTGATAAAGACACATGTCCTCCAGTCCAACCCATCTAGCAATATCCTCATTTCCTGCCTAACTGTTGATCCAGAGGAAGGCAAAAAAAAAAAAACAACCAAATTTATGAATGGAAAAAAACATTCCTTCTTGGCCATCGAAATTTCACTGGATCACTCTACTTTATGTATCAATACCAGTAACTGCAACATTCCTTGTTTGCAGAAACTCATCCGTTTTTTTATTTAAACTGACCAAAAACCTGCCATAACAACGTCCACTGGAAGAAAGTTCCATAGCTTTACCGTTCTCACAGTGAAAACCCTTTCCGAATTTCAAGCCTAAACCTTTTTCTTCAAGTCTTAAGGGATGGCCACGTGTCCTCTGACATGCTCTATTGGTGGACAATGCCCCAGATAGTTTATTGTATGGTCTGTTAATGTATTTATACACAGTAATCATATCCCCACACTTTTTTCCAGCATACATAATTGTAACTTTTCCAGTCTCTCTTCATATTCAAGCTCCCCCAATCCCCTTATTAATTTAGTTGCCCTTCTCTGAACCCTTTCCATTTCAAAGATGTCTTTTTGTATACAGGATTCCAAATTACATTGCATATTCCAAATGAGGCCTTACCAATGCTTGTAAAGAGGGAGAATAATATTTTCCTGCCTTGAATCCATACCTCTAGATAAGCAAAAAGTCAGTCCTGCAACCTAATAAACCTTTGAAATCACTGGGTTCTGTGTTTATTCGGAATAGTGTAGTATAGTATATGAGGTTGAATAAAGACACATGTCCATCCAGTCCAACCCATCTAGCAATATCCTCATTTCCTGCCTAACTGTTGATCCAGAGGAAGGCAAAAAAAAAAAACCCACCAAATTTATGAATGGAAAAAACATTCCTTCTTGGCCATCGGAAATTTCACTGGATCAACTCTACTTTATGTATCAATACCAGTAACTTGCAACATTCCTTGTTTGCAGAAACTCATCCAGTTTTTTATTTACTGACCAAAGAACCTGCCATAACAACGTCCACTGGAAAAAGTTCCATAGCTTTACCGTTCTCACAGTGAAAAACCCTTTCCGAATTTCAAGCCTAAACCTTTTTTCTTCAAGTCTTAAGGGATGGCCACGTGTCCTCTGACATGCTCTATTGGTGGACAATGCCCCAGATAGTTTATTGTATGGTCTGTTAATGTATTTATACACAGTAATATCCCCACACTTTTTCCAGCATACATAATTGTAACTTTTCCAGTCCTCTTCAATTTCAAGCTCCCCAATCCCCTTATTAATTTAGTTGCCCTTCTCTAAACCCTTTCCATTTCAAAGATGTCTTTTTTGTATACAGGATTCCAAATTACATTGCATATTCCAAATGAGGCCTTACCAATGCTTTGTAAAGAGGGAGAATAATATTTTCCTCCTGCTTGAATCCATACCTCTAGATAAGCAAAAAGTCAGTCCGCAACCTAATAAACTTTGAAATGCGTCTGGATGTCTGCAGTGATTTGTCCCAATCACTAAAAATGTAAAGAGGGAGTGGTTGTAGCAGATCCGAAACGAGGAGACTCCAAAGATATCTCAATTCAGCAATCTTTATTCACACATGAACTCTTTCGGACCAGGGTCCTTCCCCAAATGTGGGGGACCCCTGGTCCGAAACTGTCATGTGTGAATAAAGATTGCTGAATTGAGATATCTTTGGAGTCTCCTCATTTCTGGATCGCCTACAACCACTCACCTCTTTACATTAAATCCATACCTCTCTTTATACAAGACAGTACCATGCTGGCTCTGGTTGTTGCCCTGGCACTGCTTCTTCCTTTAAATTTGTTATCCACCAAAACTCCAAGATCCCTTTCCAACAGGGATTCACTTAACACAGAGCTATTATAGTATAGGCAACACAAGGATTTTTAAGTCCAAAATGCATCACCTTACATTTATCAACATTGAATCTCATCTGCCACTTAGCAGCCCAATGTGACAATCTATCTAGATCCCCTTGCAACAATTGCACATACTCTGTTTTAATGGTCGACAAAGTTTTGTGTCTTCAGCAACACAGAAACTTTGCTGACAATACCCACTTCCAAATCATATAATAAATAGATTAAATAGAGCGGCCCCAACACAGAACCCTGTGGCACCCACTTATCACTTTAGTCCATAAAGATGAAGCTCCATTAATAACTACTCTCTGCATCCTATTCTTACAATTTTCTATCCATGCACATGTGCCTCCCCAGACCAACAACCTTAGCCTATACATAGTTGCCTATGGGGGACTGATCAAAAGCCTTTGCAAATCCAAGTAAACTACATCTACTGCTATGTCAGAGTCTAAATATCTACTCACTTCCTCATAAAGCCAAGCAAGTTAGTTTTACAAGATCTGTTCCTCCTAAATCCATGCCGGTTACTACTTATACAGGGAGATTCAATAAAAGTTCTTATCGTTTAAAATGGTGCTAATTTTGCCCCAGCCAATCAGATCTTATTTAGCATTTGAAAGCTAACATCTGATTGGTTGGGGAAAAATTAGCACCATTTTAAATATATAGATAGATAGATAGATAGATAGATAGATAGATAGATAGATAGATAGATAGATAGATAGATAGATAGATAGTTTAGATAGATAGATAGATAGATAGATAGATAGATAGATAGATAGATAGATAGATAGATAGATAGATAGATAGATAGATAGATAGATAGATAGTTAGATAGATAGATAGATAGATAGATAGATAGATAGATAGATAGATAGATAGATAGTTTAGATAGATAAATATATTTCAGAACAAAGAGAATATTGAACAAGAACAAATAAATTAGAAATGTTTCATAGTAGCTTTGTTTAACAGAAGTTTCATTACTACTAGGCATTAGGAGGTCTTAAAAGACTCTATGCAAGCACTGCCATTATATTAATATCACTCTTGTTCTGTCCTAACCTACCTTGTTTTCTGTGTGCAAATACTATTAGTCAGGCAAAGACTTACCAGTGGGGCCTCTATAATCTAACAGTACTTATACACTAATGAATTATTAGCTGCTATTCCTGGAAAAGTCTTACGTGTTATTACAATTACAAGGCATAGAGAAATGATAACATGAAGAACTTGTTCTAAAGAGCTTTCTATGTTAATTAAAAAATGATTGAAATTTAAGGTGTAGGAGACCTACAATTAGTAAAATTAGAATTCAGTAATCAATGGTGAGTGTTCATTGTAAAGTAGTTTCAAGAATAACGAGGCAGCTGAGGATACCACATTCTAATAAGGCATGTTATCCTTACTTGAATGGCTTAGTCAACAGAGAAATATTTTAAGAATAGGATCCAAACTGCATGCTTAAAGGGGAACTTAAGACACCAGACAACATTGTCCGAAGTGTAGAAAAAGAAGCTTTAGCAATGAAAATTCATGCTAACAGGGAGATGTAATAAACGTTCTTATCGTTAAAAATGGTGCTGATTTTGCTCCAACCAATCAAATGTTATTTACCATTGGGGGAGATTTCCCCAGAGCCGCTATCATTTTGAGCAAACCTCCCTTCTGCGATTTAATATCTCGTTAGCGCACATGGATTTAAAAAAAGGGGGGGGGGGATTTACCCGCAGTGTGATTTTAACACCAGCTACTATCCAGCATTTAAATCATGCGTTAAAAGTAGCACAAATGTGATAATAGATAGCGAGTGCTGGTTGTGCGGGTGTCTTTTGTGTAATCTGCGATAATATGGAGTTAAAGTTGCGCTAACCGATAGGTTAGTGCAACCGATTGGTTTGGGCAAAATTAGCACCATTTTTAACAATAAGAACTTTTATTACATCTCCCTGCAAGTTTTCTCTGAAGATATAACGGAGATAAGAATCAGCATAAGAAATAGCATAACAGCATAAGTAAAACGCTTGCTTGCTTCAAAACACTGTTACTTCTTCCTAATTGTATACAGTATATTGCTAATCCACATTCATTCATGCTAATTTAAGGAAAGCAACACAGGGAAAGCAAATATTTTACATATGTTCTGAAATTGAGATACACAAATCCACAGTTCTTTCCACCAGTAGGTTCACGAAAAGACACATGTTTTCAACACAGAATTGGGATGGTCAAAGTTTTAGTAGATTTGCAGCAAAGAATTTTGTTTGTACTTTCAGTCAATTTTGATAAATGGAACGGGGAGTTCTGACTTGAAACCAGGTTTGAGTCAAAACTCTGGCGCATCCTAACAATGAAGATTCCTGAGCAAGTTTTGTACTGAGTGAAAAGGAAAATGCTAGATTGTAATCATGGGTGTTCATTATTATACAAGAGGAATCATGCTCAGCATGGAGTGGCAATGCTTCTTTGTTGCATACCTCATTAATTTTAAAAAATCAGTTTAATTTATACCTCTTGCTATCTATTCCCTGCTGTTGACATTAGTGAGCTGGCATTTCAGGTTCTGTAATGGTCATTCTTCTTCCCAGAATGCACCCTATCACTGAATGCTCCTAACAATAATTACTAATGATTGGCTGTTGGATGGGTCAAACATGCTTAGATCTCTACTGAGCAACTGCATCAACCCAGGTGCTGAGTCAAGGGCAAGACCATAACGGTCTCTATTAGAAGTACTGCAAACAGGAAGCCAGTATTTTGGAAATATTTATTTATACACAAAATGCTGAATCGGCAGGTTAAAGTCATTAGGATGAGTTAGAGTAGGCTCACTGCAGTTTGCCACTATTGTTGAGGAGCCAGGCAGGCTTGGCCCCTCTGGACATGCTCCACATCACATCGGCTTTTCTCCCTCAGAGTATGAATCATGCAAGAGAAAGTGGGAAAAACCCATTCTATTCTATAAATATAGAAGAGAAATAAGGAAGACTTGAGGTTACTCAGAGCATCAGGGTTTTCATTTTACTGAATTTTAAAGGCACGCTAATAGCTATGAAAGAGGGGCAGATATGCTTATAATTATTGTATTTATGAGTTAGCAATGGTTACCTCCATAAAAAAGATTGCGGACATTGTTGTTTTGCATCAAAATAGCATTACAAGCAGGGGTTTCTAAGAATATTACACTTGAAAAATCATTTACCTGATCATCAAAAAGGTCAGAGGTTCCATTGGGGTGAAGGAAGCACAAGTGTCAAGCAAGAACCAGGACTATATCCCCCTGAGCAAGAATAGACGACCACCAGTCAGGGTTTAGCCCAGAATATAGATTAACTTTAAATATAAATATTGACTCTTTACATTTTATGTATTTGCCAATAAAAGGCATTTAACCTCAATCTGTTGAATGTTCTCACTGAGTTTAGTCATTTTAATTGTCAATTTTCAACAATTTAGCAATGATTTTCTATGGTATTTCTAAGAGACAAAAATCAGTTGTAAAAAAAAATCTATGAGGAAGTGGTGGAGCTGTCAGGTGCTGAAATCCTCACTCCTAATGTAACTCAGGGCTAAGAACTTCTATTTAAAGGGCATTAATACTGTTTTTTTTGTTGACTGTATATTGGTCATATCTGAAACTATAATTCTTTCCAACCACAACCCCATTTTTTAAAGATACTTTATCCACTCTGAAGTATCTTAAATTTCCAACTGCCTTAATATCATAAACTCTTCTGTTGTGTGCAATTTTGCTCTAAATGGAATAGTAAATGTATCGGCATGTATAAATTGCATTGCAGGAAAGTGCAGGCTCATATTGAGTTCATAGCATGTTTACAGAAAGACATGCCAGATGGAAGTGTCAGTTAAAAGTAGGAGGGAGGATAGTTAGCCTGAGCAAAACAAGTACTGGATGGAAAACGTGCAGCAACACACTTCAGAATAGTAAGTATTCAACGTTTCTGTAATTGCAGTATAGTTGCCTTAAAATGCATGTAGCTTTAAACTGAACGACTATATGCAGGGTGATCTAGCAATAAAAAAGCAGGAATCTGATTATTTTTTAATTTGTATAGGATCCTGTGATGCACATATTTAAAGTTGTCACTTCAAATCTAACTATTTAAAAAAAAAAATAATTAAAGCACATGATAACGATAATGATATTAAACAATAAACATTAGAAAATAGAACACACTGCAGCAGAAATTTCAGCAGACTGATTCTTTTTCAATATCCCGTTAACTAAAATATTATTATTAGGTAATTACAAAGCAGCATACAGACTATCAATGCTATTTATTATTTTTATATATTTGCATAATATCGAAAAATGACTATCCACCTTAGTAGCTTAACACATTTTTCTGAATGCCTTTAAGAGAGAATTTAACATCCACATTTTTAATTTCTTCTGTCCTTTTCTCATCCACAAATTTGAAAGAAGTCACATAAGATTAACTTCCTTTGTTCTTAGGTTATATTTAGGAGCTAATCCCTAAAGTTAGAATACTTTTTATTTCTTGCTATAAAAACCCTCAAAAACACCTATATTGAATGCAACAGGGTTGGCATCCAAAATTATGACTATTATTATGATAAAAAAAGAGTGTAAATCTATTCCATGCTATTTGTTTAAATCCCATTGAAATAACAAAAATATTTTATTCACCTCCATCACAATTTTCTTAAACTTTCTGAATTTTAATGTATGATTAAATATGTGCAAAAATGTCTAAGTTATGTTTTTAACACAGAACACTACTGGTGCCACAAGAACTTACAATTTATTTACACAAAATCACTGTTTGCAGTAAAAAAAGGGGGGGAAAGCTACGCAACTTATTGCTTAATGCCAACCTTAGTATAATAGCTAGGAGTCCTTCTAAATCTTGGCTCCGGACACATAAACCTGGTTGTTTAGGTTGTCAGACTTGTTGTTCTATTATCACAGGATCTTATTTTCCCCACCCTCGAAACGGCTAGAGAATAAAGATATGGGACAAGCTCACATGTTTAAGCACTTACATGATATATTTTGGCAAATTATTTGTAGCCAGACATTTCAGACAAGCCCACTATCAATTGAACAATTGCGGTGGGTGGCTATTAAGAAGGTACAGACTGAAATGGGGGTAGACCATATTAAATTAATTCTTCTAAAATAAGATGCTGGATAAGATGTTTAGATACTTTATCTTTCTGTGGCCCCTATGAACAAATTTCTTTTGCTAGCTTCCTTTCAGCTGCTTTAACTGTTATTGGCTTTGAAGTGGTATTGTCCATGGTCCCTACTGTTGGGTTTTGACACAATGTAGATCTTTTTATTGTGTATGGTATACATTTTTGTTGTGTAGTAATCCTTGGAATGAGTATTCTAAGTAAATGAGTATATTTCTAATTTTAAGCTTTGTGGTAAATTTTGTGCTTTATCATATTTTCATTAGTTTGTATACTATTCTGAATCTATCTATCTATCTATCTATCTATCTATCTATCTATCTATCTATTTTATATATATATATTTAATATAATATATTATATATATATATATATATATATATATATATAATAGTTCATATGAAATCAGTATATGTAGATCCTAGCTTCATCTATTTTTTTTTCACCATCTTTAGCCTATAACCTAAAACGCACATCCAAGAAAATTAGCAATAAAAAAATACCAATCTACAACATTTCACTTAATAATTACAAAATTAGATTTCAAATTTTAGATTTTACTGATGTCAGGTTTAAATTACATCATTTTAGATTTCAGGTATACTGTGTTGTTGCTGGATACAGTATTAACATTTGCAAACTGTGTTGTTGCTAGATACAGTATTAACATTTGCAAACTGTGTTGTTGCTAGATACAGTATTAACATTTGCAAACCGTGTTGTTGCTAGATACAGTATTAACATTTGCAAACCGTGTTGTTGCTAGATACAGTATTAACATTTGCAACTGTGTTTTTGCGTAGATACAGTTTAACATTGCAAACTGTGTTGTTGCTGTAGATACAGTATTAACATTTGCAAACCGTGTTGTTGCTAGATACAGTATTAACATTGAAACGTGTTGTTGCTAGATACAGTATTACCATTTGCAAACTGTGTTGTTGCTAGATACAGTAATTAACATTTGCAAACTGTGTTATTGCTAGATACAGTATTAACATTTACAAACTGTGTTGTTGCTAGATACAGTATTAATATTTGCAAACTGTTATTGTTAGATACAGTATTAACATTTGCAAACTGTGCTTGTGAAGGTTCTCATTCATTCAGGTCATGGTATATCTGATGTATTCAATTAGATCAACTGGACTTGAAGTTTAGTTCTTGAAGACGTTTCGCTAGTCATCCGACTGGCTTTCTCAACTTCTGAATTGAGAAAGCCAGTCGGATGACTAGCGAAACGTCTTCAAGAACTAAACTTCAAGTCCAGTTGATCTAATTGAATACATCAGATATATTTGCAAACTGCGTTATTGCTAGATACAGTATTAACATTTGCAAACTGTTTTGTTGTTAGATACTGTATTAACATTTGCAAACTGTGTTATTGCTAGATATAGTATTAACATTTGCAAACTGTGTTTTTTCTAGATACAGTATTAACATTTGCAAACTGTGTTGTTGCTGGATACAGTTACATTCAACTGTGTTGTGTGGTACAGTTTAACTTTGCAAACTGTGTTGTTGCTGGATACAGTATTAACATTTGCAAACTGTGTTGTTTGCTGGATACATATTACATTTCAACTGTGTGTTGCATGATACAGTATTACATTTGCAAACTGTGTTTGTTGCTAGGATGGCATAGAACTCGAACTCGAACCCGAGTTCGACCGAACTGTTCGAGTTCGAACGGACCCGGACTTCTCGAACTATCCGGAGCGGACTTTCGATATTTCCCGGACTTTCGATGATTTATCGAATGTTCGAAACGTTCGAGTATCGAATCCGCGAGTAAAATGTCATGAATCTAGGCGCGAACATCGAATCTGCAGTAAAGTCTCCATTACAGCCTATAGCAGTTCCGAATCTGCGAGTAAATGTCCATGTTACCTCGAACGTTCGAACGCGAAAGCTTGAAAGTAGCGCGCGTGAGAGTAAAATCGATTTACTTAAGTCCTGGATATTGGAACATGCTCCCCAGAACCATTCCCAGGTCCCACAGCCATTTACATTAAGTTACCATTAATATTTTAGTTGTATTTGACTCCCAATGACTTTAAATGGGTCCGTTTTCGAACTTTCGAACTTTTACAATAGTTCGAAAGTTCGAAAAACGGACCGAACTTTTCAATAGTTCGACCATCTCTAGTTGTTGCTGGATACAGTATTAACATTTGCAAACGGTGTTATTTCTAGATACAGTATTAACATTTGCAAACTGTGTTGTTTGCTGGAATAGTTTAACATTGCAAACTGTGTTGTTGCTGGATACAGTATTACATTTGCAAACGTGTTTTGTTGCTCGGATAAGTATTAACATTTGCAACTGTGTTGTTGCTGGATACAGTATTAACTTTGCAACTGTTTTGTTGTAGATACGTATAACATTTGCAACTGTGTTTTTGCTAGATAAGTATTAACATTTGCAAACTGTGTTGTTGCTAGATACAGTATTAACATTTGCAAACTTTGTTGTTGCTGGATACAGTATTAACATTTGCAAACTGTGTTGTTGCAGATACAGTATTAACATTTGCAAACTGTGTGTTGTTGCTAGATCCAGTATAAAATTTGCAAACCGTGTTGTTTGCTAGATACAGTATTAACATTTGCAAACGTGTTGTTGCTAGATACAGTTTAACATTTGCAAACTGTGTTGTTTGCTAGATACGTATTAACATTTGCAACTGTGTTTTGCTAGATACAGTATTAACATTTAAACTGTGTTGTTGCTAGATACAGTATTATATTTGCAAACTGTTGTTGTTTGATACAGTTTACATTTGCAAACTGTGCTTGTGAGGTTCTCATTCATTCAGTCATGGTATATCTGATGTATTCAATTAGATCAACTGGACTTGAAGTTAGTTCTGAGACGTTGCTAGTCATCCGACTGCTTTTCAATTCAGAAGTTGAGAAAGCCAGTCGATGACGGCAACGTCTTCAGAACAAACTTCAGTCCATTTGATCTAATTGAATACATCAGATATATTTGCAAACTGCGTTATTGCTATGATACCAGTATTAACATTTGCAAACTGTTTTTGTTGTTATACTGTATTAACATTTGCAAACTGTGTTATTGCTAGATATAGTATTAACATTTGCAAACTGTGTTTTTTCTAGATACAGTATTAACATTTGCAAACTGTGTTGTTGCTGGATACAGTATTAACATTTGCAAACTGTGTTGTTGCTGGATACAGTATTAACATTTGCAAACTGTGTTGTTGCTGTACAGTATTACATTTGAACTGTGTGTGCTGATACGTATTAACATTTGCAAACTGTGTTGGTTGCTATGGATGGCAAAAACTCGAACTCGCACCCTAGTTCGAGCCGAACTGTTCGAGTTCGAACGGACCCGGACTTCTCGAACTATCCCGGATGCGGACTTTCGATATTTCCCGGACTTTCGATGATTTATCGAATGTTCGAACGTTCGAGTATCGAATCCGCGAGTAAAATGTACATGACATCTAGGCGCGAACATCGAATCTGCGAGTAAAGTCTCCATTACAGCCTATATGCGAGTATCGAATCTGCGAGTAAAATGTCCATGTTACCTCGAACGTTCGAACGCGAAAGCTTGAAAGTAGCGCGCGTGAGAGTAAAATCGATTTTACTTAAGTCCTGGATATTGGAACATGCTCCCCAGACCATTTCCCAGGTCCCACAGCCATTTACATTAAGTTACCATTAATATTTTAGTTGTATTTGACTCCCAATGACTTTAATGGGTCCGTTTTCGAACTTTCGAACTTTTACAATAGTTCGAAAGTTCGAAAAACGGACCGAACTTTCAATAGTTCGACCATCTCTAGTTGTTGCTGGATACAGTATTAACATTTGCAAACGGTGTTATTTCTAGATACAGTATTAACATTTGCAAACTGTGTTGTTGCTGGATACAGTATTACATTTGCAAACTGTGTTGTTGCTGGATATAGTATTAACATTTGCAAACTGTGTTGTTGCTGGATACAGTATTAACATTTGCAAACTGTTTTGTTGTTAGATACTGTATTAACATTTGCAAACTGTGTTATTGCTAGATACAGCATTAACATTTGCAAACTGTGTTGTTGCTGGATAGAGTATTAACATTTTATTCAACCATCTAATACAAATGACAGATTAAATGTAAATTACATAGATATTTTTTTCATTATTATTATATTTCCATTAATTAGGAGGTGAGGGACAATATGTGTCAAAATAGAAGGCATGTAATCCAATCATTATTCCACTAGTGTAAGAAATCCTGCGGTCTTCACACAATTCCAAGAATATCATGGTTATGCCCCTAGGTTAGAGTCAGCTAATTATGCCTTCATAATTTAATTTGATGTAAAAACACATGTGAATATGCACTTTTTTATTTTCTAAAATACTGTATCTGCTACTCACATCTTCACTTGCAGCAAATCAAGCAAAAAAGTAAACATTTATTTGTTATTATTTGTAACTCTGGTTAGAGTGTTTTTTTTTAAATTAATGATGATTCCCAATGTTTTATTTCATCATTATGATCATCATTAATATTTGTATGTGAAAACTTTTTAGTACCATGCATCTGACAAAGTGCAGGTCCTCCGACTCTAATGCAGTATACTGTTTGTCTCGTGTAACTGTTTTTAAATGAAAACATATATAAATCCTGAGCATTATGAAATAATTTGTTCTGCAATTGGCAGTGCACCACCATTGACTTCTATTTGATGGAATTATCATGCCCTGAGCAGGATTTTCACCTGCCTCATGGGCATAAAGACCCTGTTCCTAACTAGAGATGGCCGAAACTCACTTGAACGAATTTTCAAGGATTTATAACTGTTCTTTGGTTTGAAAATACATAGACAAATGATACATTGTTTTAATCAACAGTTTAAAAAGGTAGAGAAAATGTGTTTTGGGGTAAACTTTTATAATACCGATAACGTAATCGTAGATTTACGATCCCCATAGAATACCATTGCGGTAGTTTACTACCACACGGTATTCTACGATCGAATGTTCGGTAATTAACAAACGTTTGGTCATATATGTACGACCGCGATTGTAAATTAAGTAACTCGCGGTATCGCTAAAAAGCAATACAGAGGTTTTATAAATACACCCCTTAGTCACTGATTCAAAATGTATGTGTTTCTTTTTTTAAATAAATATTTTAATGTCATACCTTATTAATGCATTTATGAAGTACTCATGTTACTTTGCTTATTAATATTATTTCTGTTGCATATCACGTAATTGTAGTGAAGTCAAAGAAGTTTGCTGAAAGCCTCTAAATCTGAACAGATGTCAATATAACGGGTGTTACATGTGAAATACAAACATACTTATTAAATAGTGTGCAAAAAAAACAGCTAATGATCAATCTCCAAGCATTTACAGTAGATGACAATAAAGTAGGTCAAATTAATAGCCAGCAAAGACAAAGTAAATAGAAAATCGAGAAAAAATTCCCAGCAGCCTTAGTGAATATTTAATAGATCCTGTGATTAAGCTTCAAATAGAAATAAATATGTACAAGATTATGGCAAGATTATCTTCATAAAAAGCACATATTATAATTGCCCACAAAAGGATATAACAGAACAGGGGCTTTTATAAAGATAAGCTTAGTGTAACCTTTTAGCTCGTTTAATCCGTGTCTCCTGTGTCTCAGGATTTATTAGATTTACCAAGACATCTGGGATTTTTTCTGCCTGGGTTCTTTTTCGATTTACTTTTGTCTTAAGATTTGTATTGAGCTGTCCAGCATGAATCTTTTATAGTAAACTGTTTGGATTGTCCCTTTAACTTGACATGCACACATATTCACACTTTTAGATATACAGACACTCAAAGTCATGTGTTGCAAAATTCCCATAAAGTGCTTGACTTCCCACAGAGGACTTTTAAAAAGATTTTCCTGATAAAGGAATAATCTGAACATATTATTTTATGGGTGAGAATATAAAGTTCACCATACCTGTCAACCATGCCTTTAAGGGGATATTATTGAACAGATCTTGTGCAGGGCTGTGAAAAATCTCTGAAGCCTCCATGAACAGTTAGATTAATGAAACACACATGATTTGTGGTTGCCTGTATTCTTTCTTTATAAAACCTGATCTGATTTAAAGAGAAATAGTGACATTAATCCATCGTAAAATGGAAAGAGCAAGTAACAACATTTTAACAGACTCTGTATAATATATATATATAGTATGTATATTATACCATAAAAATAAGTGTTGCTAATTATTATTATTATAATTTTGGATTTATTTAGCGCCAACTTCTTCATACAATTACATGTATGCATTCACATCATGCCCTGCCCCGATCTATGCACATTTATTTGACACATACAACTTATCAATATGTCTTTATGATTGTGGGGGAAACCGGAGTGCCCGGAGGAGAACATACAAACTCTTTGCAGATGTGTCCAAGGGTGGAATCGAATTCAGGACTTCAGTGCTGCAAGCCATCTGTGCTAACCACTGAGCCACCGTGCTAATTTGTCAGCATACTTCATGCTAAATTATCATTGACTGTTCACATACTGTTTGCAGACAGTTTATTAAAGCTGAGCAGGTAGCTTGTTTTCTGCAAATGCAGCATGCATAATAGAGATTCACATTAAAAACACCAACATGGGGGTCTTCCCCTAATGTAGGGGGATTCTCCTTTAAAGAATAGTTCACTGGAAAAGTGAACTATTCCTTTAATGCATTGATTGAAGAAGTTTACCTTCCATTCTTCAATCAACTTCGCAGGAGCCAGGAACGATGATAGTAGAAACTTATCTTTCGCCCAATACCCCACTGTCACAGTGAAATTCCCAAATGCGTCCTGGTATAGTTCAACTGTAGTGCGCATGATCTTTCACCTGTTAGTGTGGTCATGGTGTATCACATAAAAGGTAAGTTTCTTCTATCTTCGTTACTGGCTCCACAGAAATTCATTGAAGAACTGAAGGTAAGGCATAGCTCCTTAAACTCCCCGTTTTCAATAAATGCACTTTTCCAGTGAACTATTCCATTAAGCCATTTGAGATAGACTCTAGCTAGTTTATTTAATATTTACATTGCATGTTATTTGACAAGCATCCCTTAACTTACTGTAGCTTACCAAGTGTGTCAAGTTTCTAGTTCGTGTAACTTTGGAATTTTACATTAACAATCATGCACCAGGTATAACATTTCTAGCTTATTACAGTTTTGTGGGTTTTTAATGTACATTTTTTAAAATATGGATTTTAATGTGAATGAATGTTCTGCAAAGACAGATAGCATATTAGTAAAGGTATACTAAGACACATTAATCTCAGTTTAACTTAAACAAGGGTTGCTGGACAAACTGTTTTACTTAGCCTATATTATGAGCAAAGCTAGGGTGTTTGTTTGTCTTTACTATGAATGTTATATTTCCTTTAATGTTCCTAAGGATCAATCCATGTCCTTATTGACAATTAATAATACAGTACCTTGGGTTGTCCCAATATTATATTTTGTGTGGTATACACAAAAATGCTAAATAGAAAGTGCAAAGATTTGTAGAGACATGTGGATTTAAAAGGAAGCATAAAAGCAGAAATGAAAAGCAGAAACTGCACACAGTATTAGAAACACCTCTTCAAAGCAAATCATTGATTGAACATATAGCTAAAATATCCAGCATTCCAGGCTGTGCCCACTGTTGTCTTGTTTAATGCATAGCACAATGTATCTTTTCAACATTGCAAAGTACAGAGAAATGTGGTTACCTGAAGAGCTAGGCCCATTGTGATTAAAAATCTATTATATCTAAACAAATGAGAGTTAAATAAATGAGGGCATGGGGTGCAGACTATCAAGCAAATCACCATGTGACAAATCATTTTATGCAGAAAGTCATAGTCAAAATGTCTGCTGTTTGGTGCATTTCTAAGTAATGCAGAAACTCAAAATAAATTAAACACAACACATAAATTGCATTTACCTTATGTATGTATGTATGTATCCTATTATTTATTACAGGAATCTCAATTGTCTTATAAAGGTTAACACATTAGAATTCAGAATTAAGCCAATTTATGTACAGAACTACAGAATCTTTTAAGGCCATCCTCTTGTTTAACCATTTGTAATATTATTATAACATGCCTTCTTAACCATTTAAATGACATGTAAACTGTGCCAAATCATTTTTTAACTAATCACACAGTAATAAGGATTAATCACCACCAATCTTAAATCTGCTTTTTTTTTCTTCTCTGACTTTGCTATCCCTTGTTTTTTTGTTTTTTTTTTAGCTCTGTGGGTTTTACTTTTTAAAGAGGGCGGGCACAGCTAGTCAGTAAAGAACTGTCAATCACCCAGCCCTTCCCCTTAGCACACTACATGTATAAACTCTCCATTCTATAAAATTAAATCTTATTTCTCTGTCACTGCATGGCTAATTGGTTCAGCATTAAGATCAAGCCATTTACATTAAGTTACCATTAATATTTTAGTTGTATTTGACTCGAACTTTTCGAACTATTTGCCTCCCATTGACTTTAATGGGTCCGTTTTCGAACTTTCGAACTTTTACAATAGTTCGAAAGTTCGAAAGTTCGAAAACGGACCGAACTTTCAATAGTTCGACCATCTCTAGTTGTTGCTGGATACAGTATTAACATTTGCAAACTGTGTTATTTCTAGATACAGTATTAACATTTGCAAACTGTGTTGTTGCTGGATACAGTATTAACATTTGCAAACTGTGTTGTTGCTGGATACAGTATTACATTTGCAAACTGTGTTGTTGCTGGATACAGTATTAACATTTGCAAACTGTGTTGTTGCTGGATACAGTATTAACATTTGCAAACTGTTTTGTTGTTAGATACTGTATTAACATTTGCAAACTGTGTTATTGCTAGATACAGAATTAACATTTGCAAACTGTGTTGTTGCTGGATAGAGTATTAACATTTTATTCAACCATCTAATACAAATGACAGATTAAATGTAAATTACATAGATATTTTTTTCATTATTATTATATTTCCATTAATTAGGAGGTGAGGGACAATATGTGTCAAAATAGAAGGCATGTAATCCAATCATTATTCCACTAGTGTAAGAAATCCTGCGGTCTTCACACAATTCCAAGAATATCATGGTTATGCCCCTAGGTTACAGTCAGCTAATTATGCCTTCATAATTTAATTTGATGTAAAAACACATGTGAATATGCACTTTTTTATTTTCTAAAATACTGTATCTGCTACTCACATCTTCACTTGCAGCAAATCAAGCAAAAAAGTAAACATTTATTTGTTATTATTTGTAACTCTGGTTAGAGTGTTTTTTTTTAATTAATGATGATTCCCAATGTTTTATTTCATCATTATGATCATCATTAATATTTGTATGTGAAAACTTTTTAGTACCATGCATCTGACAAAGTGCAGGTCCTCCGACTCTAATGCAGTATACTGTTTGTCTCGTGTAACTGTTTTTAAATGAAAACATATATAAATCCTGAGCATTATGAAATAATTTGTTCTGCAATTGGCAGTGCACCACCATTGACTTCTATTTGATGGAATTATCATGCCCTGAGCAGGATTTTCACCTGCCTCATGGGCGTAAAGACCCTGGTCCTAACTAGAGAAGGCCGAAACTCACTTGAACGAATTTTCAAGGATTTATAACTGTTCTTTGGTTTGAAAATACATAGACAAATGATACATTGTTTTAATCAACAGTTTAAAAAGGTAGAGAAAATGTGTTTTGGGGTAAACTTTTATAATACCGATAACGTAATCGTAGATTTACGATCCCCATAGAATACCATTGCGGTAGTTTACTACCACACGATGTTCGATAATTAACAAACGTTTGGTCATATATGTACGACCGCGATTGTAAATTAAGTAACTCGCGGTATCGCTAAAAAGCAATACAGAGGTTTTATAAATACACCCCTTAGTCACTGATTCAAAATGTATGTGTTTCTTTTTTTAAATAAATATTTTAATGTCATACCTTATTAATGCATTTATGAAGTACTCATGTTACTTTGCTTATTAATATTATTTCTGTTGCATATCACGTAATTGTAGTGAAGTCAAAGAAGTTTGCTGAAAGCCTCTAAATCTGAACAGATGTCAATATAACGGGTGTTACATGTGAAATACAAACATACTTATTAAATAGTGTGCAAAAAAAACAGCTAATGATCAATCTCCAAGCATCTACAGTAGATGACAATAAAGTAGGTCAAATTAATAGCCAGCAAAGACAAAGTAAATAGAAAATCGAGAAAAAATTCCCAGCAGCCTTAGTGAATATTTAATAGATCCTGTGATTAAGCTTCAAATAGAAATAAATATGTACAAGATTATGGCAAGATTATCTTCATAAAAAGCACATATTATAATTGCCCACAAAAGGATATAACAGAACAGGGGCTTTTATAAAGATAAGCTTAGTGTAACCTTTTAGCTCGTTTAATCTGTGTCTCCTGTGTCTCAGGATTTATTAGATTTACCAAGACATCTGGGATTTTTTCTGCCTGGGTTCTTTTTCGATTTACTTTTGTCTTAAGATTTGTATTGAGCTGTCCAGCATGAATCTTTTATAGTAAACTGTTTGGATTGTCCCTTTAACTTGACATGCACACATATTCACACTTTTAGATATACAGACACTCAAAGTCATGTGTTGCAAAATTCCCATAAAGTGCTTGACTTCCCACAGATGACTTTTAAAAATATTTTCCTGATAAAGGAATAATCTGAACATATTATTTTATGGGTGAGAATATCAAGTTCACCATACCTGTCAACCATGCCTTTAAGGGGATATTATTGAACAGATCTTGTGCAGGGCTGTGAAAAATCTCTGAAGCCTCCATGAACAGTTAGATTAATGAAACACACATGATTTGTGGTTGCCTGTATTCTTTCTTTATAAAACCTGATCTGATTTAAAGAGAAATAGTGACATTAATCCATCGTAAAATGGAAAGAGCAAGTAACAACATTTTAACAGACTCTGTATAATATAACTTCATACAATTACATGTATGCATTCACATCATGCCCTGCCCCAATCTATGCACATTTATTTGACACATACAACTTATCAATATGTCTTTATGATTGTGGGGGAAACCGGAGTGCCCGGAGGAGAACATACAAACTCTTTGCAGATGTGTCCAAGGGTGGAATCGAATTCAGGACTTCAGTGCTGCAAGCCATCAGTGCTAACCACTGAGCCACCGTGCTAATTTGTCAGCATACTTCATGCTAAATTATCATTGACTGTTCACATACTGTTTGCAGACAGTTTATTAAAGCTGAGCAGGTAGCTTGTTTTCTGCAAATGCAGCATGCATAATAGAGATTCACATTAAAAACACCAACATGGGGGTCTTCCCCTAATGTAGGGGGATTCTCCTTTAAAGAATAGTTCACTGGAAAAGTGAACTATTCCTTTAATGCATTGATTGAAGAAGTTTACCTTCCATTCTTCAATCAACTTCGCAGGAGCCAGGAACGATGATAGTAGAAACTTATCTTTCGCCCAATACCCCACTGTCACAGTGAAATTCCCAAATGCGTCCTGGTATAGTTCAACTGTAGTGCGCATGATCTTTCACCTGTTAGTGTGGTCATGGTGTATCACATAAAAGGTAAGTTTCTTCTATCTTCGTTACTGGCTCCACAGAAATTCATTGAAGAACTGAAGGTAAGGCATAGCTCCTTAAACTCCCCGTTTTCAATAAATGCACTTTTCCAGTGAACTATTCCATTAAGCCATTTGAGATAGACTCTAGCTAGTTTATTTAATATTTACATTGCATGTTATTTGACAAGCATCCCTTAACTTACTGTAGCTTACCAAGTGTGTCAAGTTTCTAGTTCGTGTAACTTTGGAATTTTACATTAACAATCATGCACCAGGTATAACATTTCTAGCTTATTACAGTTTTGTGGGTTTTTAATGTACATTTTTAAAAATATGGATTTTAATGTGAATGAATGTTCTGCAAAGACAGATAGCATATTAGTAAAGGTATACTAAGACACATTAATCTCAGTTTAACTTAAACAAGGGTTGCTGGACAAACTGTTTTACTTAGCCTATATTATGAGCAAAGCTAGGGTGTTTGTTTGTCTTTACTATGAATGTTATATTTCCTTTAATGTTCCTAAGGATCAATCCATGTCCTTATTGACAATTAATAATACAGTACCTTGGGTTGTCCCAATATTATATTTTGTGTGGTATACACAAAAATGCTAAATAGAAAGTGCAAAGATTTGTAGAGACATGTGGATTTAAAAGGAAGCATAAAAGCAGAAATGAAAAGCAGAAACTGCACACAGTATTAGAAACACCTCTTCAAAGCAAATCATTGATTGAACATATAGCTAAAATATCCAGCATTCCAGGCTGTGCCCACTGTTGTCTTGTTTAATGCATAGCACAATGTATCTTTTCAACATTGCAAAGTACAGAGAAATGTGGTTACCTGAAGAGCTAGGCCCATTGTGATTAAAAATCTATTATATCTAAACAAATGAGAGTTAAATAAATGAGGGCATGGGGTGCAGACTATCAAGCAAATCACCATGTGACAAATCATTTTATGCAGAAAGTCATAGTCAAAATGTCTGCTGTTTGGTGCATTTCTAAGTAATGCAGAAACTCAAAATAAATTAAACACAACACATAAATTGCATTTACCTTATGTATGTATGTATGTATCCTATTATTTATTACAGGAATCTCAATTGTCTTATAAAGGTTAACACATTAGAATTCAGAATTAAGCCAATTTATGTACAGAACTACAGAATCTTTTAAGGCCATCCTCTTGTTTAACCATTTGTAATATTATTATAACATGCCTTCTTAACCATTTAAATGACATGTAAACTGTGCCAAATCATTTTTTAACTAATCACACAGTAATAAGGATTAATTACTACCAATCTTAAATCTGCTTTTTTTTTCTTCTCTGACTTTGCTATCCCTTGTTTTTTTGTTTTTTTTTTTAGCTCTGTGGGTTTTACTTTTTAAAGAGGGCGGGCACAGCTAGTCAGTAAAGAACTGTCAATCACCCAGCCCCTCCCCTTAGCACACTACATGTATAAACTCTCCATTCTATAAAATTAAATCTTATTTCTCTGCCACTGCATGGCTAATTGGTTCAGCATTAAGATCAGAAAAAGGAATAGGCATTATCTGTTGCTCTCTGCTCTTTCTGTGCAGAAAACCCCAACACAGACAGTGGCATTTAGCTGCTGTCTGTGTTAAAGGGCATGTTCACTGAAAAAAAAAATTCTCCTGAACTTGCTTACCTGACTCGGTCCAAAACTGCCTCTGCTGCTGACAGCCGCTCCACTTCCTGGTCGCGGCTATCAGTTAGGCTGAGCAATGCACAGGAATCGTGCACACAATCTTCTTGTGTGTTTTGCATTTGCGTGTGCATTTTGCGCATACAATTTTTACCGTTTTCCGTTATAGAAATGCACCAAAAATGGTGAGTGCATGCGTCACCAAAACACGAACGGATGCACAATCGCATGCGCATCGAAAATCGTGGGAGATTTTGCATTCCCGCAATTTTCATTTTAGTGAAAATTGCATGCGCAACCGCGAGCGCAAAATGTGCGTGCAAATGCAAGAAAAATGTGCTAGTATGGCCTAGCCCATAAGTCCTGACATGACGTCACTCAATCACCTGACAGCTGTGACCAGGAAGGAAGATGGCTGTCTGTGCAGAAGTCAAACAGGAGCAGGGGGCAGCACCTTGCCTTGATGGCAAGGGTCCTGATCAGGTAAGAAAGTTTAGGACCGTTTTTGGAAGCTATGAATAACATGAAAGTGGGGTGGGGGTGGGGGTGGGGGTTATATACAATTTAGAGAAAAGTTTTTTTGGCCTGCCCTTAAATGGAGTCCCATTTTAGCACTGTTCAATTTCCACCAACACACCTTCAAACTCTTACAACAAAAAGAAAATTGATTCAAGCAGTTGATACAGCTCCCAGTGCTGCTTACCTCCCTATTGCAAAGCAGTTATACTTTCACATTCACTATAACACAAATATATACACAGACACCTGGGAACCTTGACTTATCACAGATTTATTCTTTTATGTAATTATGTGTGTAATATATATCTTTATTCCCTAATATTTTCTTTCTTCTTCTTTCTTTCTATTTTTTTCTTCTAGTCTTTCTTTATAACTGCACATCACTCAAAATATTAACAAATCAATATTCTTCTTATTGACACAAATGGTCCCCACAACAGGTATTTGCTACTATAAGAGTCAATAAAGTTGATTTTCTACCTATTTAAGCATTGTGCCAATATGGTGGAGCCCTAGCATGTTTATCTGTCAGTGATAAAACATGCTTATTCAATATAATGATGCTAACTAGAAATGGCCGAAGTTACAAAAAAACTGTACAATTTTGGATTTTAGAACTTTTTGAAAATCTGAAATTGGACCCATTAAAGTCAATGTTAAAGTAGCAATGGTAAGTTACTTTACATGACTCTGGGACACGGCAAATGGCCTAGGGAACATTTACATATATCCAGAACTTTCGAGCTTCCACATTCAACATTCATAAATTTCCCAAAAATTCAATAATTTTGAAAATCCAATATTTTTGAAAATTTGATATTTCTAGTCTCTAAATCTGTCTGTTAGAAGCCAGAATTTACCCTCTGTTTACTCCCATGGTGCCTTCCTGGATGGCTTGGCTTTGTGTCCTGTTTCGGTTCTTTCCGTTGGATTTTGGTCAGGTTCCGTCGTGAGTTTGACTTTCTTTGGGACTTCAGGATACTTTAGATGCAGGAATATTCCCATTCTTATCTCCTCCATCAACAGACCCTGACTGATTGACGGAGGAGAACCAATCAGCTTAAACTATCCTCTGGGCCTATCCTCTATGGCTCTTGCCAAAGGGAAAGTTCAGTGGAAAACATCATTATTTTTAAAAATTCCTTGCTGTTGACATTAGTGAGCTGACTTTTCAGGTTCTGAAAAGGTCCTTCTTCTTCCCAGAATGCACACTACAGTACATTGGAATGTTTCTAATAATTGTCTGTTGAAGGGGTCAAACATGCTCTGATCTCTACCGAGCAACTAAATCAAATCAAGCACTGGGTCAAAGGCAAGATCATAATGGTCTCTATTAGGGGTCCTGCCAATAGAGGAGTATTTCTGAAGCATTTATTTATACACAGACAAAATGCTGAACTGCTCTTTTTTTCTTAAAAGTTTATGTATTTGCACTGAACTTCCCCCTTATTTGCATGCAATTTGCATCATATAGGGGAGAGCAGGAAAAGGGTAACACTTTATAGCATCAGCAATATTAAATTAGATAAGGCTCACTGCAGTTTGCCACCAGTGCTGAGTAGTCAGGCAGGCTTGGCCCCTCTGGACATACCACACACCACATTGGTTTTCTCCCCTACATTTTGCATCTTATACGGGAAAGCATATGGAAGGGTAACAATTCACAAGGTGCCTGTCAAGCTGCCTTTTATACCCAGGTGGTTGGCACTGGACAATAGCTATCATTGGTGAATTTGGGACATGCGACTGCATTGTTTCCACAAATTAGATAAAATCCTTGAAAATTTGAAAATACTCGACAGTCCAAAAAGTCCAAAGTCTGAAAAGTCTGAGTTTATTCGAAAAAATCCTATTCGAGCTCGGGTTTGAATCAGGTAATTGAATTAAATAGCTGTAATATTCACTTTTTGCCCAATTTACCATAATATACTGTAGTAAAATTATTTTGAGCATTTGAGTTTTGACATGCAGTAAACAGGCATTATTTACTATGGACAAATGGAAGACTTTGAAACAGAATGGCATCATGGCATAAATCAACCAGCTTAAAACAATCCTAAATATAGATCTTGTGGTATGGACGCTCAAGAAATGTGTCTTATGAACTTGTGATGCAAAGATTAAATATATTGATTTAACATCAGGCTTATATTGATCATTGTTAAAATACTTACTTTTAATCTATACAATCATTAATATATTTCCAGAATCTTTCTGCATTTTTTTATTTACTTCAAATGTTAAAATGTTGAAAACAAAGCATAGGAAACTAGCTAAAAATAACCAAAGAAGGAAACAGACTTGCTAGAACAATTTTCACCACAAATTAACTGTGGTTCTAATTTTATATTCATTTTCTGTAATGTTTTAATTCCAATGTATATGTGTGTATGTGTTTTGCTATGTGTGAATACAGTGGATATAGAATCTTTACACAGGTATATTTTAAACTGTTACTCAGACAGTCCCCAGCATCCAGAGGAACCAAATAGGATTAATCCTGCAGGTCTGAGAATAGAGCCAGGCAATCCTACCACACTGTGTGGTTCAAAGTCAACATACTATGTTCATACTTATTATTCACCATGGCAAGTGCCACTTTTATAGCTGCTTATGTTACAACTTGGGAGCACAGGATACTAATTAGCTTTATAGATTAAGGTGCTAAATGCTCCCCACAGTATAAAATGATATAGAGCCTTCTTATAACAGAAGGTACCTCACAGTCTCATGTTGTTATAATAGCATTTCCCTAATAATCTAACATATAAACACGTATTTCTCACTGACCTTTCACATGTTTTAAAACTGCAACTCCCAGCATATTCTGTTAGCAGTAAGTTTCTCCTTTATGTCCATTGGCTAATGAATGTATACAGATGCAATACAGCCTAATGATATAGAGCATGGGTGTTGAACTTTTCCCATGTTTAAAACTACAACTCCCAGCATTCACTGGCTGCAAAGAATGATTGAAAATTGTATTTTCAAATATCCTAGAATAAAGCCATTTTTCATGCTTTAGCAATTCCTACCCAAGAGCTCGAATATACAAGTGATCCATCTGCCCTTCCCTTACATCCATAGCTATTACACTATTGGTCTAAGGAAGGATTATTTAGGTAAATTCAGGCAGTAGGAGTTATGAACATTACCAAACTTGCCCTCCCTTTCCTATTGCATCTACATGCCAGCTAGAATCTAGGGGCTCTAAGTGTAATAAACCTACAGGTTTGAGAATAGGCCCATACAATCTTGCCACAATGTGCAGTTCAAACTAAACAGCACCATTGGGTTACCTGTAACCTGTAAATTGGGACAGATGGATACAATCAACAAAAACATGTGACTTGTGACAGGGTCAAGAACAACAGCCCCCCTCACCCCCTCTCTGGATGGGAAAACATCCTTATCAAACTTATTTGTGACTGCCCCTCCCCCCTCCCCCCACTACATTCATACTGTGGTGACACCTGCCCAATTGACACACTAAGCCAGCAGCATATGGTAAATACTGTACACCAAATAGACTATTTATAGAGATCTATAATCAAGCCCATCCGGACCATGTTGCACCAAACTGTTTATTTGTTTTATTTTGTTTATTATTTCTGTTTTACAACAGAAATTAATAAATGTTTCCTCCACTTGGAGGGGAGAAAAAAAAATATTTCATTAGGAATTAATCAGTAGTTTCTGGTCTAAAGAAACAATTTGTTTAAACTGAACTTTTATATAATGTTTGACTGTTTCTTTGCAGAATTTTCAATTCACAATTTTCTCTAAAAGTATATCTTTAGACATATTCAAAAAATGAATTTTAGAATCTATCTTTAGAAAACTGTCTGCATCATAAAATTTGCCTCTAATGCTGAAAATAGCTGAGTGAAAGAAAAAAAGTTCTGTAAACAGTCTGAGAAAGGATGTAGCCTTTGTAAGGTGCTACATCCTTATACAATGTCAGTAAACCTAAATAGCAAACCTTGAAAAATATTTTACAAATGTCAGCAGCATCCTCAGATATGATTACTCTCTATTTTCTGCCAGCTCAGCCATCTGTTGTCATGTACTGTGTAATTTGTGTTTTTTCAGGACACCTTCATAGACAGATTAACTGTGACAAGAGAACAAGGGCACATGAACTTCATTCTTCAGAATTGTTAACACTCCTTTTTTATGTGTGTATAAGTAGGTGTGTCATCACAACAATGACAGGGAATTACAAAATGGAAAAATGAGTCTGTTTAAAATAGAAATAAACATCAATTTGTTTGGCTGAATTTTTAGTTGAACCTTCTTAAATAAAATGCATACAGGAGCATGCAATGTATAATTCAGCATTTATACGGATTCAAATCGTTAAAAAATCAGCATAGACGATAGTAGCAACACTGTCGCTCAAATTTGTCAAAAGTTTTAAACAAAATGTGCTCAAACCAATTTTGACTAAGCCTATGATTAGGGTTGTGAGGTTGTCCAAAACATGTTAGGCATCTCTGTTAGTTCATGTATTAAGCTTTTATTTATCTTGTTCCTCGGAATGGGAGTTTAGTC